>DWUN01000437.1:0-22892 GCA_018249975.1 Passova gellias
GCGTAGTTTTAAAGATTTAAGGCAACATGGGGATATAGGGACAGAGAAAGCGACTTTGTTTTATACTATGTAGTGATTATTTGTTTGGACGTTTGCGACCAGCAGATTTTTTGCATATAGTTCTTCTTCAGAATAGTAGATGGATGGTGTTATAGGATAGGATGGTGTGATAGGATATTGGATTATGTTAAATAAACAAATGAATCATAAATATTTTAAGCCATTTTTAAAAGAGTTTCATTATTGATAGCTTATGTAGCGGTGAAGACGGTGGTTTAGATCTCAAACTTAAGGGTCTGTTCTAAAACTGTTCATAATGAAAGGATACTTGGGTCCTGCAGTGGAACGAATATGTTTTAAAGCAGATTAAAAATGACTGACTGATAATAATTAATTGTAGTTAGATTACCTTCGCTTGAATGTCTCTGACAGCACTCTCATGTCTGTTGGGGTCGCTGGACAGCTTCCTCAGGAAGGCTTTAACCTTCAGAAATAGCGTGAAGAGGAAGCTAGCCGGCAGACAGAAGGCACACACCACGAACTCCCGGTTGTCCTCCAGCCATCTGATCAGTCGCTGCTTCAGAAACTCAGGCAACATTCTTCTGAGTTCTATTCATTGAAATGTTGACAAATACATATTAAAAAGGAAATGTGAATTAACACTATTTGTTATGTAATGTAATCGGGTCTTGTGGTTGAATGGTTAGAGACCCTGGCTCAACAACAGGAGGTCATGGTTTTAATTCCCATCCCAGACAAACATTTGTGTAATATTTATGAGCACATTTGTTGTCCTATGCTTATGATGTTTTGATAAAAAATATTTGCGTAATTTATGTACAGACAGATATTACAGATATCAAACTTATATTGTATTCCCTCAGTAACACTTTATTACTTTCTATAGGATATAAGTCTTGAAACTTGTGGATCACAGTATATGCAAGTATACAAAATTTGTGTCTATTTTGTAATACTTTATTAAAAAAAGAAACTTGTTTCTCGTATACATAAAATATTTAGCAAAGAAGAGATACATAACCTCAATCCTACCTTGAAAGATTATTTTTAACACTACTAATACTAAATTTAGGATTGATTTAAATTGATCACTAATTAAATTAAACACGATAAAAAATATATAATGCGATAAACGTTTGCGATAACACGCAGCTGCAGACCGATGCCTGCCGGATTAGATTCTTTCCTTGTTGCTATGTACGGAGACAGTCTTAGCAAAAATATCCATATAATAAGGGTACAATACTTACGATTTTTTAGAAATCTTTTAGAGAACAAAGGCTCGAAACACGTTTTATACTTGTTTATGTAAATGGAAAAATATCAACATTGGTATTGATGAGGGTTTTATTTATTTTTGTTTGTACGTTCCGTTCCATGTTTAATACTGTAAAATCGAAATACATATATGTCATAAATAAATATAACTATATGTGATTACGTCAAAGATTAGATTTTTTTCTGATTATATAGCACCGATTATTAAGTTTCTATGGGAATGTGCTTAATAGTTTTTAATAATGTATTAATTAAAGCTAACTTAAGGAAAAACCTTAACTGTTACTTTTGCCGCTCACCTTTATTTGTTAATAGGTGAAGCTGTAAACCGTGTACGTATTTCAATTTGAAATACTATTTAAAAATATTTTGCTTAAAAACACATACAAAGGAACGTTACCGAATTTAGTTTGACCTTGAGGCGATTTAATCTTTCATTTATTCTCACGTACACGTGTACTGTAAAATCGACTTTGTTGCTATGATTTAAGGCACAATTTCTTTGTACGGTCAGTAGAAGGCCATCGTCTGTTATTAGGATATTTTATCACGGTTAATGTCATGAACGTTATTAGAGATACATTTGAATGTTACTGGCTCGTTGGTTCAGTATTAACCTTCCCTGACTATTGATCCACAGGTCGTCGGTTCGATTTCCGCCCAAGACAAATATTTGTCTGATGAACATGAATATTTATTTTGTGTCTCGATATAAAATTATCTACATGTGATTTGGGACTCGTAGGAAATAGGAATACTGGGATAAAACATATCTTAAATTCATTTCCAGGCTCCAAACTATCCGTTTCGTAGTTTGAAAGATAAGCGTACAGACGGCGTTAAGCGACTTTGTTTTATACTATGTAGCCTAATTTTCGTTCCAGGGCATCGACCACTTCGAAGACATAGGGCCGTGCGTGATAATGGCGTCGCCGGGCATGATGCAGTCGGGGCTGTCGCGGGAGCTCTTCGAGACCTGGTGCACCGACCCCAAGAACGGGGTCATCATCGCAGGTCAGTGCCCGGCGTCACTCCGGCCGCTCGACGTCCTGGCCCAGATCATTCAATGAACGTTACGCTCGACGGCCGGCAGGTTACTGCGTGGAGGGCACGCTGGCGAAGACGATCCTGTCGGAGCCCGAGGAGATCACGTCGATGTCCGGCCAGAAGCTGCCGCTGAAGATGTCCGTGGATTACATCTCGTTCTCGGCACACACCGACTACCAGCAGACCTCCGAGTTTATCAACATATTGAAGCCTCCGCACGTGGTATGGCTTCCGTCGACTAAGAGAGTTGGTTTTGACTTTCGCCCTACTATCGATTCATTATATATAAGAGTCACATAGCGGATTCACCCGCGTGTAATACTAATTTAGTAGGTTGGATATTTGGATAAATAAACGTTTTATTCTTGGTTTCCCTTAAAATGACCTAGCCATGATAATAATATTATATTATTCCATATAAATACCGATACATATTCGTATAGCCGCCTACCAGTCGGCGGTGTGAGCGTGCAGAGCGTGTAGAGCGCGGGCGTGTGGCAGGTGCTGGTGCACGGCGAGCAGAACGAGATGTCGCGGCTGAAGGCGGCGCTGCAGCGCGAGCACCGCGGCCGCCTCGCCATCCACACGCCGCGCAACACGCAGCAGCTGGCGCTCACCTTCCGCGGGGACAAGACCGCCAAGGTGCCGCACATGCGCACACATATATACGCACACGCCCGTTGGCGCCGCCAACTTTATTTTCAGCCGGTGAAAGTACACACTGGCTGCTATTAACTAATACAAAATAATTAACATTTATAATAGTACACTTATCAAACACACTATAATAGTACACGTGTCTTTTTTGGACTCTACCTATTATTAGGTCAGTTATACCCTTTATCTATTTTCCCTTTCTCTATCTCTTTTTGTCTCTCTCTCTTTTCTTCATGCACATTTTCATTTATTCGCGTTTATGCCCACACGTACCCACTCTTTCACAGTCACGAAAACATACATTATTATTATGTGCAGATATTTAATGTCCTAATCAGTAATAGGTACGATATAATTATGTTTTCAGGTAATGGGCTCCCTCGCCATGGAGCCCCCGGTGCCGGGCATGCACCTCCAGGGCATTCTCGTCAAACGTAACTTCAACTACCACATATTGGCGCCCTCAGACCTCAACAGTGAGTTTTTGAAATCAATCTCCCTTTATCCCTGACTACACTTGTATTAGTTGGCCGTCGATGTTATATTATACATATAACATCCGTACGATGCTTGTATATCAATAATGTCAAAAAATATAGCAAATTAAATAAATGGTGTGTACGCAGTATGCTTTTTGCCAACTTATTGAGTCCTTTATAAGTAACAGTAGACGGGTCCGCCGAGGTCCATATCGTGGGAGAGGGAGAGAGAGATGGTTGCGAGTGAGAGCGCGTCGTGTGGGCAGAGTACACGGAGCTAACGCAGTCGGAGGTGACGCAGCGGCAGTCGATCCACTACGCGGGCTCGGCGGCGCTGCTGCGGCACGCCGTGCTGCGGCTGGCCGGCGCTGTGGAGTTCCTCAGCGAGTCGCGCTGGCGCCTCTACGGCTGCATCCTGCTCGCGCTCGAGCCGCCCGTGGTCACGCTCGAGGTACGCTGCCCCTGCCGCTTTATATTTGTAATCCGTACCTAACAGTATACATGGTTTTGTGTGTATATAAAAAGTGACATTTCCAAGGTAATGCTCGTCCCAGATTATTATTACACCATGAGTTATATTTTAATATATTTTGAATAGGTATATGTGTCTTATATCATCACGACCGGACTGTGACGGGACAGGCAGAGAACACCGAGTGCCCAATGCTCTATCTATACAAATCTGAAGTTCATTATAACGCATGTGTGCAGTGGCAGGCGCAGCCCGTGTCGGACATGTTCGCGGACGCGGTGGTGGCGGCTGTGCTGGCCGTGTCCGCGCTGCCCGCGCCCAAGAGCCTGCCGCTGGCGCCCAAGCTAGACCGCATGCACTTCAAGGTCTCCGACGTTAACATACGTCAAATAATTCAAACAAGAAAAGCCAATATTTATACAAAACGATACATTTATAAAAAGGGTTGAAGAGGCTCAGCCGAGACGGTATTAACCACAGCCCGTGTATTAATGCTGATGTTACAAAAATAAATATGTACAATGTATATACATTAACACAATACACTACAAACAATACAGTAGCCACCCTCACAGCTAACCCGGAGTTCGGATTCGATTCCTCCCGGGACAAACATTTGTATTTTAGTTCCAGGCGGCCGGCGGCGGCAGATGGCCGCGTGCGAGTTCTCTTGCGATAATTATTATTACAAAATTATTGATAATTTCTATTGGAAAAATCCAGGAATGCGTAATCGAAATGCTGCAAGAGATGTTCGGCGAAGACTCGGTGCCGAAGATGTTCAAAGGGGACAAGCTGCACGTGACCGTGGACGGCAAGCGGGCAGACATCGACCTGACCAGTATGGTGAGAGCGGTCGTTTACAATAAGCAGAAATTGTCATGTCACTTGGCGAAATACTTTTAGAGATTACAATGAACAAAAGCTGTTGCGTGGGGCCGGCAGGAGGTGACGTGCGCGGAGGACGCGGCGCTGCAGCGCACCGTGCGCGCCGCGCTCGCCGGCCTATACGCCGCGCTGGCGCCCGCTCGCGCGCCCCCGCCTCCCGCGCGCTGACCTCCCTCGCTGCGAGTATCGCGCCACGGTGCGCAAACTTTTGTATAAAGACATTATAGTAGTGTTTTAAGTGTAATGTATTTTTATATAGAGAATTAAAAAGGAATAAAATTGATAAATGAAGTTTTATTCATTCACTGATGTGATGTAATGTAATGAAATGTGATGTAATGAAAAAAAATCGTGCATATTATGAGCAAATCACAAAAATACAAATAAATTCTATACAGATAAAATAAATAAAACCATAGAGTATAAAATTATTTATTTACAGTCTTACATAACTATTACACTGTTCACTTATTTTCATGTTCATAACGATTCTGAGCAATCAGTTACATTTGGTGATCACCGAGCACCGCGCAGCGTTACCGGGAACTAATGTCACGTCGCGCTACCGCGCGCGGGCGTGGCGCTAGGGCGGGCCGGGCGGGCCCTTGCGCGCGTGCGCCGAGTGCCGCTTCCAGAAGCGCTTGATGTCGTCGTGCTTGGCGCGCGTCACTACCATGGTGCGCGTGCGCTCGCTCTGCCACGTGAGCGCGCCCGCCTGCCGCGCATAGTCGCGCAGCACCACGAAGTCCGCCTGCGCACAACCACTCCACGTCATACCGACACCACCGCCTTTTGTCTCATTTCCTCTCGGTGTCCGATATAGGTTTACGCAATGCCCAAAATTTATCCAATTTTGTATATCGATATTCGCGACTTAGTTAACCTCACTAACACCTCGCCTTAAATCTTGTGACCTCTCACTCTTTGGTATAAATTCAATCAAGCTTCAAATTTTAACCAAATTCAATCAAATGTGTAAGTAAAAAGTTATTAGTATTTATAAGTATAACTTTTATGAATAATAATACAGTAGCGTGGAGCGACCTGCGACAGGAACTGGTTATAAACGACCCCCTCGGTGTACGTGAAGCGGTTCCTCTCGCTCTCCCACAGCCGGATTTGGTCCACCACGGTGGGCGGCAGCGCCGACGACGAGCGGATGCCGCCCGTCTCCGCCTTCAGCATCTGCGACACGGAATGGCTCGTGGCTAGTGTTGGTTATATAATAACTAATTATGTCCCTTGCAATTGTTTCTCTGGAAGGGGAAGAAAAGCCCCTTCTTTATTTTTCTTTACATTTGAAATTGCGACGTTATGAATAAACCATATTGTGTCACAATTGACAGCGGTGGCTGTTACTAATATATGGTAGCTTTTTGATAAGACATAAAATGAGGGTCATTTAATGTTTTATCTTTCTATGTTTGGAGAATTCAGTTATATCTTGTTTTATTTCAGGCGATCTTTATGTACATTTTTGTCATTTAATGTTTGTTTGTATATATTATACGTATGTGTTTTATAGTTAAATCTGTTTTTGTTTGTTTGTTTCTGGCGTTACCTGCGGGTGCGCGTGCAGCTCCAGGTAGCGCACGATCTGAGCCGCCGAGATGCCGCCGCGCAGCGCCTGCCGCACCGACTCGCGCGTCAGCACGCCCACCACCAGGTTGGGGAACCTGCTCGCACGCACATGCCAAAAACAGCAAAATTATTTGTTGAATCAGACGTCATTTCGTAGAAATATTTGTTTAATAAATTATGCTTATATCACAAATGTGAATAAATAAATTGGCTTTTTAATTAAGATTTTTGTGAGTCAATTGTGAAAGAAAACTGACAAATTTAGTAAGATATTTGGCAAACGGTTAATTCCTGACTTGGATATCGTTCTTAAATATTGCTCTACACATATAGTGTACAATCTTGGCAACGGAATGTACACATAGTTCCACTCAACAGTACTAGGTGGAACTACGGTCGATTACACCCTCGAGGTAGAATATAGCTATGATATGGGCCGACCTGTACACGAGCTCGGTGAAAAGCCCGAGCAGCGCCACCTGCAGCGCGGATTGCGTGTAGGCGTACACGCGGTAGTTGGTCTCCAGCATGATGTAGCCGGCGCTGCGGCCCTCGGGCTCCAGCGGCGTCGCCCCCTCGCGCGCGCACGCGATGTTCAGCTCCAGCCGCGTCGGGTAGAAGCGGCCCGCCTTGCGCTGCAGATTTAGTAGGGAGTGTTCATGCTATCACTATTTGTTTCGACAAGTGAGGGTGGGATGGGCAATGTCGGAAAGGCTTTTATATGAAGAGTGCTATAATGATTGCTCTATTTCCATATGAAATGTGATCTATCCTATTCACCTTCCGCTGGTACACCAGGCCAAACTCCCGGAGGTGCTGCAGAAATACCAGCATGTTGTTGCTCATGCCCTCCGTGCTGTAATCCTGGCAAATGTAACATGTAAAATATCATTAAATCAATTTGTTACCTTGTTTTTGTGTATACAGTAATCCCAGAGAAACAATTACTCCATAATGTAAGATCTCCCAGTAGACCCACCAGTAAAAACATGTAATTGATAATGGTGGAGTGTGGAATTATACCAATCATTATTATGACAAAAGTAATGTGAAAGTAAGTATAGATAGTTATTTGAGATAGTGACTCAATTAATAATAACTCAACAAAATAATTCACTGAATCATTGGTTAATTAATACTCAATGATCTTGATCTCCTACTACTGCCGGTCTTACAAATATTTCCGATGATATCTAAAGTTTCTAGACAACGGGTAGGATAAGTTATGAAAAAATGTGGACGCCAGGTGGGTTACCTTCCCGAGGGTGCTGAAGCTGAGCTGGTAGAGGAATGCGAGGCAGTCGGCGGCGCTGAGGCTGCGCTTCTCCGCTGTGTGCAGGTAGTGTTGCAGGAACAGCCACACCTGCACACAATGGCCTCATTGGCTTAAAGATTCTTTGGCATATACATTGACAAGGTGACTGTCAGGCTGGCTGCTGACGATACAGCCCTATATTAGTTAACATAGTTAGTATAGTGTATAATAAAAAGTTAAATACTTGTTTAGCAGTACTGAGCAGTAGAAACTGAAAGCCAGCGCGGGTGATGACAGCAGAGCCATCGTCTGCATCTCTGAAAATAATAAAAATCATCTTTTGTCATGTTTCATGTTAGCTGTAGATGTACAATTTCAAGAAACAATGTGTAAAATGATATTTGAAAGGCATATAAAGTAACATTCACTGAAGAGTGTACATTATTTCAATAACACTTGTCAAATAAATAATAACTATTATTAATTTCATTCTAGGAAAATTAATTTTTGTGTCATAAATTTGTAAAGTAATTAATGCCATATATAGCAATTCGATAATTTAGATCTCTGTATTATTACTGCATAAATTTCTACTGATTCACATCTAACTTCATGTATGCCTTACATTTTAGTTTTCATTTTTAACCAGCTGACACAGCAAATGTTGTTCTGCCATACAAATTGTACCAGTATTTCTCTACTACATAATGAACATTATTATACGTATAAACCTTCCTCTTGAGTCACTCAATCTATTAAAAAAGACCGCATCAAAATCCATTGAATAGTTTTAAAGATCTAAGCATACATAGGGAAATAGGGACAGAGAAAGTGATTTTGTTTTATACTATATAGTGATTGTTAGTTTCTCAATAAGTGAATTTATTGGAAATTCTTATGAGAAATAAAGAGCTATAAACCATAAATAAAATGTAACTAAATGTTGCACACATTAAGTATAATATTCCTTTGGTATGTGTTAGTTGTTTCCATGGCTAACAGGTGAAACTGTTTAGTTGTATGTAATTGTATGGAGATAGTTACAAAATCATTCAAAAGTCATTTTATTGTAGCATTGATGTCTGTCAATGGGACATCTAGGAGTCTTTTTCATAGAATGAGAAGCGTAAGGATGTAGTCTAGCCAGTCTAGTCTAGTTAATTATAAGTAAATAAAAACATAAATTTAATTGTTTAAACCAATACAAAATTTGTAACAGCTCATACTGGGATTTGAAACCCAAACACTTAAAGTCAGAGGTCGACTCTATACCATTATGCTATCACTGACAGGCATTTGGGAATAACAATATTAAATAAAAATGAAACTTATAAGAATTTGACAATACCTAGTCATGAGGCCCGCATGCAAGAGAATTCTGACGGCATCTGCACTGATTCCTTCTGTCTGGGCGCTCCCCACCATATAGTGGAGGACACACTCCCAGCGTTCAAGTGCATACGCATCCAGGAATGCCACATCCCGAGCCTTGCCGTCTGGCTCCAGAGACGACGACATGCTCCATGGTCGTCCACTGTAAGTAATAATAAGTAAAAAAAATTAGTTTGATGATTATCCCCTACAAACAAAATACAAGCAAATTTAATCACTTTATTATATTGGTACACATTGATTTCACATACTCACCCTCCGAGAAGTGCTACTTTTAGATTCTTCTTAAAGGACTGTGCCAGCATCCATCCCGGCAGACCACCCGGTATTGGTGCCTCCTGCCACACCGATAACTCTGATAGAGCTTCACAAGCTTTGCTCTGCTCTCTGAAAGTAGACATGACAATATGATTTCTGCTATACAGGGATATAGAAGCAGACCTTTATGTATACATAGAACATTCCAAGGTCATTCTTACATCAAATTAAGTTAAAACTATTATATATATCCTCATGCAGTAATTACTTATTGTTTGGAGATAGTTATAGAATAACTTTCTTTCTCCACACAAGCATAAAGCTCACATCTAATATACAAAGGTCCCAATTATTATACCCTTTCATACATCTAGACCTAGTTTAGTTATTACTTGGTTACACTTTATTTTGTTTTAGAAAATAAAAATTTGCAGGTGTTATCTAGTGATTGTAAAGTATATCTTATTGTCATACTTGGCATGTGTCTGTGTAACCCAGGATGCGACAACGGCTTGAGGCACCGGTTGTTCTACAAACAGAAGTCGAATGACGAAGTGGCGAGCTAGTTCTGGTAATTCCCTGTAAAAAGGTAGTGAAAATGCTGTGTTCATTTGAAAGTGGTCCTAAGCGATTTTTGAGAATTGTGGATTCCATAATGCCGTTTTGATTAAACGTTCTTGTGAAACTTAATTTATACGGAACAATTTGTACCGCAGTTGATTTCTTAGTAATACAAGAGCCACGGTTTAGATAATTTATTAAAGAGATTTCTGAAGCTAGAATCCAAAATACAACCTGAAAAAGTACAGACACTTCTAAATAAGAAATCTTACAGATGTTTTGCAGTAGTTGTTGTATGTAAATATCACCTTACCGGTATACGGCCAAGCATATCGTGGGATAGTTATACAATGTTTCAAGAAATTGAGGGGAACGGCTTTTTAAATACTCATGTAAATCTTTGCACTGTAAAGTTGGAGAGGGGTTCAAGTTTAAGGACTTAGTTTTTGATTCCGACATTTTCCATACTCCTCAATGCAGACTCATTATTTTTTGTACTTGATAAAGCTTATTCTATGTATTCGTAGATTTATGAACCCCTTAAAGTCTTTCTTACATTTGACATCTATCATAAGTCAAAATAATCTAGCATTGCAGGTAAATTATGCTATTAAATATTTAATCTGTAACCACAGCGTTCCGTTCTAGATAACCATTTTAATAGTTAATAAACATAATTTAGATTCATATATATAAACTTCACATTGTATTTTCACATATTATAGGACAAAAAAAGAGTTTCATACATTATTATATTTATTAGGTCATTTCGTATTGATATATATTACAGGCATTTGGAAGTAAAAAAATTTGCAAACCAGAACTGAAACAATAATAAAATTCCTTGATATTTTAATTGATATAGTTATTCAAATGATTTCAATACTACCAATACAAGAACGTAATTATATAATAACAATTTAAGAATCAATCTAGTACATAAATAATCAATTTGTTATTAGTTACTCGATGACAAATTTTAACGAAACGTAAGAAAAATGAAACAAATTATAACTTTTTAAGCTATATGGACTTAAAAGATAATATACTTTTAGTTCCGGATTATTCTTGGTTATATGAGTTAGTTATTACGTTACCTATTAGTCTATTAAATTGTAAAGATAAATTATACTAAATTATGAATCAGGAAAGTTGCAAAACATTAAGAAAAGGAATGCAAAGTTATCTTGTCGTAAAAAGTAATGTATAAGCAAGATGCCTGCCTACATTTAGGTTCAAAGTCGCTATAAATGGGGAGGTAGTATTTAATGCCTATATAATTCCACACCGAAGATATTTTTTTTTAATCTCTTTGTCCCATACAAAAGAAAAAAGGTACACCCACACATGTTAAAATGTAACGCACACCTGTAACATTTCGACGTACACACGGAGATTTCGTATCTGTGTACAGCGCACACAAGCGTCTGACGGCGAGTTCACGGCATTCATTCCCGTCGGCAGATGGCGGATGCAGTAGACGCTTTCCGTCAGTCACGTTCAGACAACTTGACGAGCGCAGTGCGAGTCCGTTTCGCTCAGCACCATTTTGTGTGTATCGTTTCGAACGGGACATTGTGTGTATGTGCTCCGTGAATAATCGTAAGCCACGAGTAGAGTGTACGGTTCAGTCGAGTGTTTCACTTTCGACATGCCCGCGGAGGGATCGATGCGATATCTCGGGCGCTCGTAGAAACCGCGCCTCCGTCATGAGCGAGTGATCGTCGACGTAAAAAAAGTTGACACAGGAAACATGTCTGGGCGGCCCGCCGACGCGGATGCGAGCGAAGGGTTCGAGTTCGAAATTCGAAAGCGGTCATGTCATCGCCTCTCGGATTTCGTATAAGTCACCGTCCAATGTCAAAATCGTGTACGTACCGCCAGCGGCGAGCGCGACAATGCAGTCGTTGGTAGTGTGGTGGGCGGTGGTGTCGACGGCCTGGGCGCTGGCGGGCGCCTGCTCGAGCTCCATCTCGAAGCGGCCGGCGCGGCCCGCGCGCCCGCAGCGCCCGCCGCCACAGCCGCAGCCGCAGCCGCGCGTCAACGTCACCTTCCCCACGTTCAAATGCGAGCGGGATTACTCGGAGTACTACTGCCTCAACGGCGGCGTGTGCTTCACGGTGGTGATCTCGGACAGCCCCATCTACAACTGCGAGTGCCGCAGCGGGTTCGTGGGGCCGCGCTGCGAGTTCAAGGACCTAGACGACTCGTACGTGCTGACGAGCCGGCAGCTGATGATGGAGACGGCGTCGATCGCGGGCGGCGTGACGGTGGCGGTGTTCCTCGCGATTCTAGTCTGCTTCGGCGCATGGGTGCGTTTGCACCGGCGCGGCAAGGCGCCGCCGCAGGAGGAGCGCGGCCACGTGCAGCTGGTGGCCGTGGCGGCGCCCCGCGCGCGTGTCCGCCTCGCCACACAGCCCCACCGGCCGCCCCAGCCGCCTCAGCCGCTCCAGCCGCCCCAACCGCCCCAGCCCGTGCGCTAGTGCCACAGACTTTACTGTTCATACTGGATCTGTGTACATATAGTTAGATTATTTTGTAAGTTATGTGGAAGCTACGGGAGATGTAAGAAAAATTTATGTGATAATTATTTTACAAAGCTTATAATTTATTTGGAAGGAATTTCTTTTGTATATAGTGTATCCGAGCCGGTCGGACACCGAAGTGGCGCTTGTGAAATTCCCAGTTCCTCCCCGAAGGTCTCTCGTGGATTGTAATCTGTATTATTTTGTTGGTGTTCAGTGTATTGGACTCGTCGAAAGGGTGACCACCATGTACCTAATGCTACTCGCTTCTAGTAGAGCTGTTATGTTATATTATTGGTCTCGTATCATTGGATACGAGCACCAGTCTCCCGGGGCAAAGTGACACAGGTCTGGTTTGATTATTGATAAGATCACAATATTCTTATTGGAGTTCTCATTAGAAAACTGATGTAAACAGAATGTGTGCTTTGTCTCAGGCTGGTTGTAATGTGTTTCGGTTGGTGCCTTTAGCTCCAATGCATGTTATTGTTCTGTAATGTCCCAAATGTTTAGGATGTGGGTGTCGATGTACAGAGTGATTGTCGGCCCTGTGCTTCAACGGGTCATAGGTGGCTACCGAGTGACAAATGTTCCATTGAAGCTTAGTGCCGTATCGTTTTGAAGTATATACAGAGGGCCGGCCCTCGGGCGGGCCTGCCGCTTCCCGCCACCGGGCCGTCCGCCGAGCGCGCAGCCCGACGCCGCCCGACGCCGCGCCCCCACATTCCATCCCGCGGATAGCGTATTTACTGGTGTCAGTATTATTTTGTAATACGAGTGTTAAGCCAGCAGCTTTACTTTATTTTTTAATTTATACCTGATATCCCGCCGGGATAGAGCTGTATTATATTCGTCGGCGGCCGAACCTCGCCCCGACCGAGAAGGCTTCTGTAAATATAGCCCGTGTAGGTATTTATTAGATATTTATGAACGTTTATTTATTGACTGCTTTATTTAGTTAAAACTACGATGAACCGCATCCAACTCGGCTTATAACATTTAACGGTTGCATCTATTAAACCTTGCTAAGCACGGCCTCGCGTATCTTCGTATTCCCTATCGTAATCTCATTATGAATCTCCCTTGTAAAAATCGCAAAACATTGGATGGTGTATAAAACCCACGCCGCTAGTGCGACACCTATCTTTTCTCGTATTTCTATTTACATTGAATGCCCTAAACGGTACGGTTTCGATAAAATTTTGTTTGTATCAATGAAATATGTCGTATGATTGTGTGAGTAGAGGTTATTATATTTGTTGTAGTTTTTGCGGAGTCGCACTGTTGGAGTGGTCGAAAAAAAAATGGTAAATCAGTTCATGGCGCGCGAGATGGGAGCTCGTTCGGAAGCTGTGAAGCCGGCGTCGTTTTATTCTCGACGGTTGTACCATTCCTGTGGCAGTTTGATGTGTTTGACGTATTGTGTGATCGACCGCCTTGTCAGCTTCCGAGTCCGTAAGTTGCCTCGCGCGGAGCCGGCGTGCAGTCCGTTGTATATGTAGATTCATATGAGATTGTTTATATGAACATTCCAACGTATAATAATATGTAAAATATTACCTACATCGCGAATAATTTTGAAATATCTGTTAAGACGCTACATTGTTAATTATACAGTTTTCTATTGATCATTTGTTAAAAGAAAATTATACGAAACTAAATCCTTACGAATGTTTTTGATTTACGTCACATCGGAACCCATTCATTGTGTATCCGGCGATATCTTGTGTTAATTTTTAAAAGGACAATGTTTCTACATTACACGTGTAATTTTGTAAATGAATATTAACACGTAAAACTGAAATTAAAAGTGAAGTTTGAAACTTCATACATTTAGACACAATATTGTTTTGGAAGTGGAAATATGAAGCCGTCAGTCGGTTCGGCAGTGACGTAGTATACTATATATTCGTTAATCATTTTAATCTTGACCTGCTTTCGATAAAGACCGAAAGATTCCTAAATTTTTGCTAATTGTACTAAATACATCGATACACAGTTCTGTTGCTATCAAATAATCCTAAGTTGTGCAAATGTTTTAATGAGCGGTTGGGCAAAGCGACGGCGCGTCACCGCCGCCTACGACACAGAACGGTTTTCGTTAACTTGTGCAATACACTTACACCTGTTATTTAAATCGGTTCAAAGATAACGTTCGACCGCCGTGAAATCGATTAATGGTCCATTAATATTAATAATATTTATGTACGGCGCTAGCACGCGAACGAAAGTACAGCTGATGTTTTCTCTCGCGTTCGAAACGAAATCGAATCAGGAACAATTGTGTTTTTTATCGCACTCGAGTCGCGCGGGGCTTCGCGGCCGTCGCGGCTCGTATAAAAGACCTAGAAAAAGCTGCGACGACGCGACGGCATGGCGGTCCATTGAGGCTCGGGGAGCATATTTTTATGAATAGGTACCCGGGACCGGTCCGCCACCGGCGTCGCGCGCGCGAGAGTTCATCGAATGAGTGGCCGTTCGTTTGTTGACATTCCCCGAAAACCTGCCCCGCCCGGAATAGCCGCGTATCGCGAGCTCCCGATGGATGGACGACGACACAAATAGACGCCGCTCCCGACTAGATTAAAAGGCGTTTTTGGAGTTCAATACTTAAAGGAGCTCGCTTACTTTGTCGGAATTAGGCGGATGTCGACGCGTCGTGAATGGGGATTTGGGGAAATGTGTTTAGGGCGTCGTTAAACCTTTGTGAAACTTATCGGTACGGTTTTACAAATGTGTCAATGCTTCACTTATTCATCGTCCTGCATTATCTATCGTTCACAAAGAACCTGCTTTCTGCGTGTGAGGCGATTTCGATAGTAGATATAGATTGCACGGACATTTGTCATACCGGATAAAGATTGCGAAATATTACGCATTGTACGGTTAATCCCAATCGCGACGAAATTCCTATCTTTTTACCTTACAAATTTGTGTCATTAGCATTCAATTACGTCGATCCTATCAGACTGTCGTAAGGAAAATGAAAACAAGTCATTTATAATTCAATAGATTACTTTAATATCATCCGTATCCAACTGTAAACGATAAAGTTAAACAGAACTTGCTAGAATTAGGTAGTCCTCTTTAGTGGCAATGTGTCTTTATCTGGATCACTGGGTTTTAAAGCCACTGGCCTAACACCTGCAATATGAAATTATTAAAATATGTTTATTTTAGAGCAGGGAAAAACTGATTAGGTATACACAATAGCGTTCACACACACACATATGCACACACACACTGATTGTAGATACTCGTAGTTTAACACGTGTTCTATCAAAGTAGGATCAGATTAGCTTTGTGTTAAGTTGTCCCAAGATAATTATTAAAGGCATCATTATAGTGATAAATTGCAAAGCAAGATGTGTAAATCTTTACGAATATATTTTTAGGTTGAGAAAACTAGCGGCACTCTACATATTTACACAATCGCTAAAACCAATAAGCATGCTACACATTAGGTCAAGATCCGATTAACTGAGTATATGACTTTCCAAACCGTTTAGTTAATTTATTAATTTTACAAATGTCTACTTTAAGATACGGTCGAAATTTCCGAAACATTTGTAATCAAATGGAATCTACTTGACCGATTTTCAAGAAACGTAAATGTGCATTAACTCTGAGAAATTTTTTAAGCGTTTAATGTTTAAATTTAAAATTAGTAATCATCAGAAAGGAAAATGTTCTTGGTCTTGATGAACCCATTCGTAATAATATGTCGAATCTTTCCTTCACATTCTGTTAGTTTGGTGAAATTGATTAAGTACCTATATAGGATGTCCTAGACGTGGCAGACCATTAAAAAAAATTTAGAAGTCTAAATAACTTTTTCTTTAGTCTACCAATTAACACCGGGGACATAAACCGATGCAGTTGCAAAAAAATACAAAAAAAATTAAATGAAAAAAAAAAATCTTTTACTTTTTCTTAAAGACAAACAAGAAATCCAAGATTGAACTGCACGTATGAGATGGGTCGGCAAAGCGTAGCCGCGTTCCCTCGCATGAGAACTCGGTACTTCCGCTAGCAGTAATGTAACTCACGATATGATTTTATTACGCCCGCGGGCGAAACTGTGAATGAACACATCAAGTCAAGGCGAGCCGAGACAATCGGTGACATCCACCGGCGACGGCCGCCGACACCGGCCCGCCCGGACCTCCCCCACTCCCCGCGCGCCCGACAGGCGCGGGTCTCGCGGACGTTTTTAATAGAAACGCATGGCTCTACCGCCTGGCCGCTGTTTCAGACGGAACGTCGCTCTACCCACACGACTCCTTTATGGCATCGGCCAGTGGTCATTGCGTCCAATTAACATGCCTACGTGCCGGCCCACTTTGTCATTAGGTGGCTCCGCGAAATCTTCCGACTAGTACGGTCTTAATACGCAGTTTTAAATACAAGCGCCGAAGTACAGTTTGCGGCGCGGCGGTAGCGGTCGAAATACTTCGACGACTCTCCACGCTTCGGTGGAGGCATATTGTCAGCGGTATACACAAGTACATTTACCATCTTTTGGAGACTGACTTGATTTCAAAGTGTAGTTGTTATCCCTTTTCTACCTTTTATGGAAATATGTATAAGATACATTTGGATTTTTTACGAAACGTATCAATTTCATTTAGTCTTAAAATATCTAGTTTTAGTAAACTATAATTCAGATCAGACAATTTATGTCCTCGTAAAATATAATTTATATATTTTCGATAGACTCTATTCTTTATAATTCAGTTAAAGGTGACCTTAGGCGCACACTGTCTCAAATGTAAATGAATCCTTGCTATTTTGGGTATGTGGTGAGCGTCTGATGATTTTGAAGGTATCTTTATACATATGGTTACGAAGATTACTTTGCAAGTAAGCTTTCTGAATAAATTCGTTTGTGATAACGTTCGTTGTCCAACTTCCCTGCGATAAAAAAATTGCTTGTCAAAATTTTGCGAAGCCCGGTTATGACTCGCCACACGTTTAGTTGTGTTAATTATGTTAATATATAATTGTTTAAGCCTCATTTGTTAATATTTTGTGTCGACAGACGCGATAAACGGTGCGTGCCGAGTCGTGTAATTTGATGATCATCGCCACATCCACGGCTGCATCTGGTACGACTGCACCTGCGTTCATTAGGGTCCATTCCCTAGTGGGAATTCCATTCCGTTAGTACTATAGTTAGTACTAACAGAATGCTCGCTCTCGTTTTTTTACAATGATTAAACATTCTACTTCTGCAGTTATTATCTTGACGGATCTTTGATTGGAGGGAAAGTGGATGGGGAGTGGCAGAATTGTGTGGACGGCGGCTTATCTGGCGCGAAGCCCGTGCCGCGCTCGAGTGGCGCTTCCTGCGACAGATGGCAGCACGTGCGCGTGCGCCAGCGCCGCAAAAAATTATCGACATCTTTAAACTCATTTACGTAAAGGTCTGCGCAAATTAAAGTTTTTGAATAGATTTACGTCCCGAGTTATTATTATTAACGGAAAATAGTAGTAGTACATATACTGATGTACATCGATTAATCTCGTGGTTAGCGAAATAACACATTCCTTAAATTCTTCAAAAAATGTATATTCTTAGGCAGATTGTGTCTACTACTAAAATTCATTAGTACCAGAGTCATGTTTTTATTGCCTTTCTTCGTTACAATAACTGATCTATTGTATTTAGAGGAGATAAGAGAAGTACAGTAGGTACCATATGTTATGTCGGTGGTGGACTATGAAACAGGTGTTAATTTTATCCGTATTATAGGCAGTGCTCTACATCAGCTCGGTTGTCAAGTTTCGAACCAGTTCGGTGGAGGGTGGGCTGAAAAAACAGAAACGCACGTGCCACCTGCCTTTCATCGCGTCATTGTTTGATGAAGCACCTATCAACGCTATCAAAAGCACGATTGGATGAATACTTAATTATGCGTGCTTTTTTAAATTTATGGCATAATGAAGGTGACAGTTTGTGTTCGGGAAACTGCTAATTTCTAATTAGCGTTGTCTAAAAATATTGTTGTGTGAAAAATAAATGCACGAAATATGTGTTTAAACTAAGTATAATAAAAGATTAACTAATAAATTGATTTTTAATTAGTATTGGGTGTATACGAGTATTTCTACAGCAAGTCCGACATAGAAATGCCTCTTGAAAGAGAGAGAGAGAAATTATCCTAGCTTTAGTTATTTTTACACCTAAAGGGACACATTACGAGAGAAAATTAAATTGATGTAAGATAATTGGTAAACATTGTCATATTGTGATATAAAAGTCAGCTCCAATAGTGTTTTTATCTTACATAATATGTAGGTAAACATATGCATATTATGTTTGATACGCATTGAAACCGTGACGTAATAACTACTTGGATACAGGAGAGTTTTACGATCGGCGATCTGCCGTCATAATTATATTCGTGAATGTACGATTGTGTCATGAGTAATATTGGTGTTCGTAAAAATACAGGGACTGTCTTGTGTATTCCGAAGAACGATCATAGTTGACGCAATGTCTTCCGTTTGAACGAAATCATTGTACCGAGTTGTACCTTCCGGCGTAAGTAGATATTATTCAAGTGTGATTTATTGGTAGTCGCTACTGATTTTTAGGCAGCTATATACGAATTGCGACCCTTTTTACGACTCTTCTGGGAACGAGTTGGCGGAGTTTGGATGTTGAATATCATATCTCTTTAATTAACTATAGTTGTTACTGTAACGATGCAAATAGCGACATATGACGGACGGGTTACCGGTATTTATGAGTTTATGGGACACCGTCAAGTCACAAGATTTTATGACGAAATGTCAAAAATTTGCCGAGCAATAGGATCTCAATAGGGTTGATTTTGATTAATTGAACACTCCTTTATTATCGCATAATCTCTTAGATATGTAGATATTGGTTGCGCATTCAATTATCGCCTAAAAGAACGCGACAAGTGCAAATTGCAAAGCGCATACGACGAACGCACTTTACACGAGCCGCGTCGAGTACGGTCGAAACATAACCACTTCATGGGCAGCTATTCTATTATTCATTCGCAGGCGGTTGTCAAACAGAAATAATGACGGAGACAATTTCAAAACGAAAATAATTTCACCAGAAATCAGCGAGCACATCGCAGATAACCGTCGCGCAGGTCGTGGGAAGAGCATTCTTTTACTGACGGAAGGACCAGCGCGGCGGGCGGCGCGCGGGGTTGCGGCCGCGGTGCAACGTGTTTGTGTCAGTAATGTTCGAAGATGACAACACTGAGTGCGGAAACGTTCAGGTTCACATGATCTTCTTTCTTTCTTTATTGCATTTTATTGATTTTATTTATGTTATGGTCGGCGTCTTTGTTTAGTGGTTAGTAATTATTATAATTGAAATAATTCCACACGCCGCTATCCTAATTTTAAATTAGGCAATTAAATGCCTATGTTTTGGTAACTGGACAGCTGATAAATTACGTTTCGATAGAAAACAAGTATATGTAGTGATTACACGAACGTTTGTCCTGGGTGGGAATCGAACTGACGACTTCAGATTGTTAAGAAAACGGGATTTTTCGTAAATAATATATGTAGCTATGGAGTGGAAGAGCTGCTGGTATCGACGGAGCGATAAGATCTGGGGTGCGATCGCGTGATTAGATCGGCCGATAGCGCCGCCCGCCCCCCGCGTCCTGCACCCCGTGGCCCGCCGCCCGCCACACGTCCAATTAGGCAGCCGAGAGTGCGGCGGGGTTAAAGGTACCCTACATGTCGACGATGCCTTGGCTGACGTGCGGTCAAACCGCCTTCGCTGTGCGGAGCTTTATGTTCTTATTTTACGAATAAGATTTATGTGAATCCACTCTACATTTCTCATCAATACACACGTATTTATACTCACACGTAATTCCCATCGAGCTGATCAAAGACTATGGCAGTGTTTCGGGTGTTTTTATTATTTGCATGCATTTGAATGCATTTGACCGTAGCTTCGCTGATGGATAGCGATAATGTGAGGTATGTAGCACGCTAGCCTAGTAGATGCCTATTTACACCGGACAATGACTAACCCGACAAATTTCTTCATCCTCTTCTACTTGCATCAACGTTGGGGTACAGGCGCGTCTATTAAACGTAACCTTGACTTTCTTTAAACGTCTCCGATATGATTAAAATAAGTACATCTTCTAGGTCTATTTCTACCGACTCTATAATTCACTGCCATCGTTCATTCTTTCTATACGCCCAAACCATATAAGCATGAATACCTATTTGATTCCAACTGGTCCGATTAACAATCAGGAAGCCATATGGACCGAAGCTTTTTCGACCAACTAATATCATTACAATTTTGTCTCATTTATAATCAACAAATCCTTTTTATGCGTGTGAAAGATTATATCTTTCAACTGATAAAAGGCTTTCCCAACTAGGTGCAGTGGTTCATACAAACTCACAAAATACACAGGATCTTTTATATAAAAATAAATATTATAGATATTTCACGAAAGGAACTTGCCAGGCAAGAAATATATAGATTTTTGCCAAAAATGTTATGTACTTAAACACTTAATCAGGACCTCCAGATAGCTGACGGAAAGCACGTCTTTAGGAGCGTTATCATATTTTCTGTAGGCACATAAATTTCGTCTGTTTGTCTTCAATGCGGGCACAACTTAATGATGCTTAAATATGTATATGTAAGACATGGACTGTGTTGATTAATTTATCTGTGACGAAGTAAATTATAGGTGGCAGTGCTTGGAAATAAAAATTATTGTAATTATACCACACACCGTTAGGGATAACGGGATGAACAAAGCATTGTATACAAAATATTTCTATCTTGACTGACCAGACAGGCTATGTCTGCTAATGTAGATATTTGATACGTATAATATTAATACTCGAGTTCAAACTAGGTGAATAGGTGGTAGTTGCGTAGATACAGATGTGAGCTCTAGTTGAACGTCAACTGTAGTGTTCAGTTGGAATGGTCTTGTTTACGAGGTGCAGCACAATGGCGGCGGGACGTAAACACGCCTATTGAGATCGAACGTGTTTCGTCGTTATTATTGTGTTTACCGAAACGACCGGCGATATTGTCCATTGAGCGATAGGTCACATATTATTGTTTTGATGTTTTGAACGCTCGCACAAGACCTTTCTTTAGAGTTTACATAAACTACGCTGGCTTTCGCTATGTGAGCGATTCAAAAAATATTGGAATATAATTGAGTTTCATAAATAACTACACATTACCTACGACTTTCCGCGCCGTAACAAATATTTCGCATCTGCATTATTTACACTGATAATAAGCAATCACGATGCCAAATTTCGTCAAAATGGTCGCAATGTCCTAGCGATGGAGGCGCCACAAACAAAAAAATGGCGGGAATTTTGACAATGGAAGGACAAAACATGACGGAGAATGGACACAACTGATGGACGGTGATTTTATAATTACATATTATGTAGTAATACAATTATTATGAAGTGCATTAAGTAAAAGTGGGCTCTATTACAGTAGTATGCATTCATATATGTACATAAGCTAGCCAGTTGATAAATGTCAAAGATCTCCATCTGTCTGTGTCGAAAGCTGGAAAGTAATACGATGTAGCGAAGCGATTCCGTTTAGAAAACTGAGCAAACAGTGGATTTAGTGAGATGAGTCTCACGCCATGCGGGGGGTTAGCTAGAGATGGCCGTGATCCGTTTCATTCCTCGCAAGTTTTCCGACGGTAATTTACTTGTTTTTTTTTATATACTTATGAATACACAAAATTTCTCTTTTTACACGTGCTAGAATTTGGTCACAACTTTGCCGATTTGGATGTGACCTCGTCGTAGACGGTCTCGTTGGTTCCGTAGCCAGAGAGCCTGACTGCGAAACCGGGGACTGTGCGATTCCATACTTGATAAATATTATGAGTTCACTGTAAGGGACATATTTAGTAAGGTATGATAATTGTTTTAGCCTAATTTGGGATGAGATTGCCGTGTGCGATGTTGTTCTAAGATATTAATGTTATTGGTAATAATATCGACATGTAGTTCCAAGCGAGGCTAGCACATCTCTATGTGATCGCCGGCCATGGCGTGGGAGACAGGTTCCGTATATGGCGCGCTGACGTCACTCACGGCTCACTCGGTAAAACTGGCTGTGACGTTGTGAAGTATTGTATGTTTTTTATTTCAATGTTTCAAAAAGCCGAGAAATTGGCTGAGCGTATTTGGCTTACTAGCAATTTGAAAATATGTGATCATAATTTTTAAAAGTAATTAGAATTACAAGTGCGATTATTGCCGAACAACTGTATCTGAGGTAAAAAAAAATTACTGGCAATAACAATGGTCTGTGCTGTAATGTACGACTATTTGCGACCTTTAATAAGATTGAATGTAAGTCACCATACGATAGATATAGAGTAAACAGAAAAATTTACTTTACCGTCAAAACAAATGAAACTCACTAACTCTTGTGGTGGACATGTGTAAGTAAG
>DWUN01000438.1:0-22886 GCA_018249975.1 Passova gellias
ATATAGCTATTGGTCATCAGTAACATATAAGCTATAATTTATTTTGAAATACTTCGAATGCTGCCCAAAGTCAATATACCATGCGGAAAAAGTCGCAGGCAAAAGCTAGTATGTAATAATATCCTAAGGCTATTTCATACAAAGTCATCTTACGCAAAGTTGGGCAAAGCTTTTTGTTAACTAAACAGCTCATAATTTATATAAATGTCTAACTAAACTAAGATATATGTTCATCATCAATACAAAAATATTTGCCCTTGATGGAAATCGAAACCGCAACCTCCAAGTCTTTAGCCAAACTCACCAATCACTGGACCAATGTGACAAGCAAATTAATAGTCCCTACATATAAGTCAGAATCAATATCCATTCATATACCCATTTGTCAGCCTCAATTTTATCTGTACAACAGTTTTTATGGCTCATTATTAGTTGATCACAAAAACTTACATTGAAAACTGTACTTTACATTGTAATAATAAAATAGCTCACCAATGTCAACTAGTTCAAGTTTAGCTTGGTCATCACCAAATCCTAGTAGGACCGATTTGTCCGTTTTTTCAAAGATCTTCAGTGACAGGAGACCATTCCAGTAGGCAATCGATCGGGCTAGATTTGAACTGGCCAAAGACACTTTTACAACTGGATCTGGAAAATAAACATTTTATTTTTATACGTATAATATACAAGCTATGCCTCGCGGTATTATCCGTGGAGCTTTAGATCCCGTGGGAATTTCGGGATGAAATTTATCCTATTTTTGCTCGTATTAAATATAGCCTATATTCATCAGGGATAATGTAGGATTCTAATGGTAAAATAATTTTTGAAATCAGACCAGTAGTTTCGGAGCCTATTCAATACAAAAAACAATCAAATCTTTTCTCTTTATAATATTAGTATAGATGTATTTATTTTAGGGCACAGAAATTCCATAGTAGATATAAAATTGAAATACATTTCTTGGGTTAATAGCATTTATGATGCAGCAACATGCATTGAATTAATGATCATAGATTGCAGTTATCAAATAATCAAGGACCTTATCATAGAGCATACAGTCACTTGATCAGTTACTAAAATAAATAATGATGTATTCATAAAACGGAAATTATACAAAGTCTGTGGAACACCTTATCAATTTGTTCTTCAACAAATATAATTCCAAGATTATAGAATCCAGATCTACAAGGCCAGAGTGTGATAGGTTTTATTTTAGGTATGCATGGTCCATCTTAAGATACTTTTAAGTTCTATCAGTCCATCCATCATTATTAAAAAATATAACGAGGACATATGAATCACTCACCTTTGTCAAGAGGCTGTGGTTTATCAATAATGAAGAACTTATATCCTCCAGGTGCCTCCACATATTTAAGTCCATTATGTTCTTTAACCGGCCAGTCATTTGATGAAGCTCGCTTTAAACTCTCACTGGATTGAATAGTGAGACCGAGGAAGTCATTTCCTTGTTCATAGTGTGTGATGCCATAATTGTATGTAAGCTCCACAACAAAGTGTGTGTCCTCTGGACCATAGCCTATCATTGTTTTGCTCCATCTGTTTGCATATGGCCTGTAAAGATATATATGTCCATGTAATATAAAACTATAATAGATATGCTATAATAGCGAGAAAATATGATATGAGTAACATAGTACACTAAATATCTCAATTTGAAACAATTTGAATTTTGAATTTTAAACAAGCAAGAATATATATTTGTTAATTAATAATAATGGTAATATGTTTTGTAAGCTATTCTTACCCATTACAAGCTGCTTCACAGCCTTCCGTGAATTCCTCATGCCGGAGAACCTAAATAAAACCATAAATAAGTTTAAATATAATTTGTTAAGCCATGTTAGTGACAATAATGTTATCATGTTGTGTCCATAAAAACAATGTAAATAATAGGTTTCACGTGCTTGTTTCATAATTGCTTATTGTAACGTTTTAGAACCGGTTAAACAACCTTGGCAACTCTAACTACAAATTTCCCAAGAAGTTTTTGAGGTCAAATGTAAATGAAATGTAACGTAATGAAAAAATTGTCAGCTCGTACAAGTACATTATGCAGCAATAAGCTAATACCGTTGATATAGTAATAGACTTGTAGGAAATCACATACCTTCATTCCCAAGATTTCTCTGTAAAATTTAGCTGTTAGTGTCCTGTCAGCTACTTTGAAGACGAAATGTAATGCCCGTCCGTTAATCATTATTTCAACTTATTAAAGAATACAATGAGAGAAAATATTTTTATTTAAATTCTTGATTCCAATTGGATTGGTTACAATTTTACTTTATTCCGCAAGCAACTGAAGACACCGACACATACAAGTCAGTCTCCGTCTCTGACTGTCAATTGTCAGTTTGACAACGTTGACAGTTTAATATTATATTATAAAGTTGTGTTCATAATTATATTACATTTACGCAGCTAAAAAGTATACTTGATGAATTTAAATTTGCAATCGACTTGTCCTTATGAGAAAACTTTTTTGGAATTTAAACCCGTACTACACAACTAAAAACTTAAGATCACATCACGCAAATGATGTTCACCAATCTGTATAAAAGATTTACTTGGTGCATATTTATGATAAGATTATGAATTAGATTAGATTACCGATGACAAGAATCGACATGTAGACTAAACATGTCAGTCACATCTGCGCAACTAGAAATCATTTTTTATACTATGTTACTCTTCTACTATTATTTAAGAGTACCTACATACTTACATAGATTACATACAGTATTCAAACTTTGTTTCTTATGAGCCTTGTCCGCCTTATCCAGGCCGTGTATATAATATTTTGTTTTGTTTTTAGGATCCCTTTAAATATGTTATAGTCTAAACTTTTTGTAGAATAGTTTTAAGCGATGAAAACAAAAATCTAATTCTACATACCTCGGCAACATTAAAGCGTTTAAGTCATCTGTTTTCCACTGAAGTTTTCTTTACGACGTCAAAACCTTACTTTAAAAGCCTCTTAGATCTTAAATTACCCTTGTTAACAGAATTCATGTAAAAATCAATTCATTAAAAGCAGTTACTAGCTTATGATTGCTAGGTGACAACGATGTGCAAATTTATATTCTGTTTTTAGAGCATAGATTATAAGATCGGGAGTTAAATAAATTGGGACGTGAGGATCGGGGGCTTGGATACTAATTCGATTATTGTACCCTAAAAGATTTTAATGTTAATAATCAAAACCCATATTCAATTCATCGACATAAAAACTACATATAATTTCATACAGAAATACGGTTAAATATATTTTTCTTAATGCTACACTACAATCATAATTTCGTGGGTAGGTCATATATTTTTTTTTACATTTTTGATAGTTTGCAATAAATATAATAGTAATCTTATACAAATCTCAATACACAGACAGACGAAGATACGTTTCACGTTTCACTTATAATGTTTTGCTACAGTCTGTAAATATTTAATAACATCTCATTTATCTGATTAATTTTATCAGGTATTCCGTTGTTTCAGGATATGGTTCGAAAACATTCTGACTAAATATATAATATTTTAGGTCTTCGTATATTTCATGGAATATATAACAGAAGTGGTAGTGTTAATAACAATTTGGTTTAGATAACAAATTAAGACACAGGTATGCAAGAGATTTTCGTACTGCCTTGAAGACTGGTTAACTTACACATACCTGAATAGTAATTATTAGGTACACATCAATAGCGATTATTTTACGTTCTGGATAATTAACAATGCATAACTTTAACATTCTAATAATCAACACAGATACAACATCGGTGGCACATATATTTAAATAACAGAATTTAAATAACATGGTGCATAATTTAATAATATAAATAATTTATCATCATGTAGTTTTACCGCCTACATATTATACATAGACCGATAGATAACTAAGCATTTTATGCGTAGACAATAAGATTTCTTTAAGTAAGTATAATTAGATAATTATGCCTGAATTTGTCAACTGATAATGTTGACTTGTACGTTGCGAGTGATTGGAGATTTTTTCAAATGTATTACGATTTGGTCGTGAAATAGAAAATTACATTCATATAAAAATTAAAAAAGCAGAACATAGGCGACTTTCGAATTGACAATTATTATTTGAAAAAAATGTCTTAAATAGATATAGTAAAATGTTTGTGTTCAAAATAAATAGGCTTATTTCTGTTATCACAACTTACGTAGACGACAAAAAGCTTTTCGTATAAAAATAAAACTCGTTTCTGCAAATCATTTCTGTAGAACATATGCCCGTATTACTATTTAAGTCTCATACACTTGCAGTCTATCGGCAAAACAATTATAAGGAAGTTTAATTTATGTCAGTTATTAAAAAGACACATAGCGATAAGCTTAAACAATACAACTACATACTCGTACATTGCACATTATCTATGTTACGAATTTCGCTCGTCGTATTTCCAACTTCTTCAAATGTACGTTCTATTTGAATTGTATGTTTCGATAAATATTTCAAACGGTTATTACTACAGCTACTTTGAAAATGCTGTCCTATAAATAGCTAAATGTGGAGCGAAATTCTTAACAGTTAATTGAACATACATATTTAATATCTAAAACAACATCTATTTGAAAATTACGTTAATCTGATTTCCATTAAACATAAATATTTTGTCTATAACAAAGTCGTGTCAGCATAAGCGGTGCGTAGTTCAGTTGGGTTTGTCCTTGTCAGCGCCATCTTTGTCTTTTTCCTTTTCTTTTTCTTTATCCTTTTTCTCTTGCATCTGTTGCAGATGAGCCGGCAAAGCTTTCAAGATCGCGTGTACCTGAAATATAGTACAATAAAAATGTATTTCTTTACGATGAGAAAGTAATTTATCGCAAAAAATATTTGGGATCACTAAATTGACAAATAGATTCCTATAGGTACATATTACGTATAAACTATTTTCAAGCGGTTCCGAGCGTTTTATCGGGTCTAGGTCGGTTATAAAAAAGTGCAAGGAAGAATTACTATCTATATATTTACCTCTTCAGCGACTGCCATCAGCACGAACTCGAATTGCTGCTTAGTGGCAACGGTGCGTGCCCGCTGGTCACGGATATGTTCCAGGGTAGCGGCGATGTCGATCTCTTTCGCGCCTTTAGCCATGCGGTTCAGTACCATGTCGATCAGACAGTAAGTGCCGGTGCGTCCAGCTCCATCACTGAGGTGGAAAACATTAACGTTGTTACCGTTTGCTTTTCATTGAGTGACGCTATCAACGTTAACAATTTACAATTTACCTGCAATGGACGACTATTGGGCAAGATCTTCCTCGGTACGACTTGTTCACCTTCCTATAAAAGAAATTAAATAAGTTCAGTCTAAATTTAAATACCTATTTGCTTTATAACTTTTCTTAAACTCTTCCAAATTCCAATATGAAATTAATAAATATTGGCAGGCAATAACTTTTTTATCAGAAATTAGTGTTCTAAATGGTTTTAACCTTCGGAACTCCAGCAAAGCTTTGGTAGACGACGGGACTCCATTCTCAGGCCAGGATAAAAAGTGGAACTGGGTGACGGTTCGAGTTTCGCCGGTACGTTGATTTTTCAGATAGAAGCTGCGGACCAGGTAGTCATCGCACCAGATGTGTTCGCTTACGAGGTGCACCTAGAACATGCGTGTAAACATAAGGCACTTTGTACCTGTTTGTGCGATATTTTGTTTAATAATTTTACTTATTTGACAGCATTTTTTCTCTTTAATTTTTTTCTTACCTCAAATACGATCCCAATAATAACAATAAGATAACAAATAGCTTATAATAAATACATAAATATTATTGCAAGCATTTTGATTAATTAAAGCCAGTAAACATTGAAAGTACGGGATCTTCATCTAGCTTGACGGCGCATAGTGTCGATTCGTTTTTTACGCGTCTCTAATTATTACAATCTGAACTTGATTCTACTTACTTCATAAATATGATACAGCTCAGATCCTTCTTCGGGCCAGTATCGGTGGCAAAGTTGTTGTCCGTTCTCCGTGAGCCGCGTTAGCATGACCATGACCACACTGCCCTGTTCCCAGACCATCTGCCAAAAGTCCGGAGCGGTGTGGGAAAGGGGGCCGGCTGCAGCGATGTAAGCGGGGTTACGAGGGTCGTGATCCGTCTACAAGAAAATGTCATTCTTAAGTTTTTCATTTAGCTTATCACGGTTGAAACACGTTCTATTCCTGAGGAGCTCGTTAGAAAAAAGAAATCGTTTTTTTGGAATCCATGAAATGCAATTAAACTTTGTAATACTTATATGTTTTTTGTAAAAGTGAGGAGGACTGAAATAATGGTACTCACGATGGTAGAAGCGTTGATGTAGTCAGATCCAAGGTGATTGGAGAGTGTATTCAAAGTAACCCTCGAGTGATCGTAGGGAAGGACATCAGCATAGCGGTTCTTGCCGGTATTTTCCTGCTTAAGGGCAGCAGTGCTGGCGCAAGGTTCGGCTTCGTATGCACACAGAGCACGCCATTCCTGTTCTAAACGATCTTTGTTGCGCAGGTGATCTTCCATGTACGCCTGAATAAAATAAATAAATGAAGCAAACTCAATATTTATAGAAAAACAATGTGTAGAATATATACACATAACATTTCACTGCTACTCACCAAAACCATATGTCCAGTAGATATATCCATATTCGTCAAAGCCGGTTCCTCGCTCCTGTCATAGGGACAAATAGAGGTTAACTGTCTCAATCCTAGGAATAAAACTAAATAATTTTGATCATAGTAATGTTTGAAAGAATTTATTGGACGCTTTAGGTGAATTTTAGTTAAACCTTTGACTATGTGCTGCATGAAAAGTTAATCAGGAAAATGAATAGTTTTGATAGGAAGCATACCGTGTTCGAACTTCGATCTGTGTATTTAAATATTAGAATTCAAATCATTGAAGTGAACAGTAAAAGATCTTCTGGAACAATAATTGTACAAAGTAAGATTCTGCAAACGCGTTAACGTAATTTTTTCTCTGTTTAACTCACATATGGTCGTACCTGTTTAAAGTTGAAGAAAGTAATAATTTATATGAATACGATTTTATATTTCCATAGCGATCCTTTGTACCTTATGATAAAATATAATATTTGAATTTGAATTTTTTTCGTACCAAGAAGAGGTGCTCGAACGCGTTGATGGCGAGTTACCATCAGGTTCTCGGGACAGCGATGTAATGCGCTGCGGTGTCTCCGCTGGCTGTGAAGGACCACTGGCAGCCGCCTGCTGACCCGTCCATTTACCCAACATACGTGCACGACAAAGTTCCTAAAGTTATACAAATTTGACAAAATATTTAACAATTATAACATTGATTGACCTTATTGAACGGGTTTTATTTTAAACCTTTTGCTACTCCTAATACCCACCTGGTAGTCTCTTGTAGCTTCTGCATCGATCTCTGCAGCAGAAGCAAGGCCTTGCATCTTTCTCTTACTAGTCATATCCCTTTTCAAGAGAACAGCAAAAACTACAACTCCTATGATCAGAACGGACAAGCTTCCAATTAGAGCCAAGAGCACCGGCATGTCGAGTCCGAAAAATCGTGCTTCTGGAGAATCCGTATAACGATAAATCGGATGTTTGCTCTGTAAAATATAAAGTGTGAAATAAAAAACATTTCACAACCTAAACAACACTTCATAATAAGTACCCTTTATATTTATTTTATATTAACCTGATCTCCCACACCGATCTCCTTTATATGGGCTCCTGTTTCGGTTTCCAATTCGTGTTTAATCGCAACTGTAATTTTGAAATTATTTTAATTAAGAAAAGGTACATACCTATTTTGGCCAAACCACTAATATTGTTCAGTTCGATAATTACTTACTGATTTGATTGGCTACTTCATTAGCATCGTAATTTTTAATGTTTTTCTCCACTCTAAACGTCACCTCCATTTGGTCAACCCTGAAATCGCAACCGGTAAAATAATAAATAAGAATTGTAATGCTAGTATCAAAAATCAATCATAAAAGCTAATATCGATAAATACCGAGGGTTCGTCAAAGTTTTGTTCTCTAGGCCCAACATTTTTTGAATAGTGAAAATAAACTGCTCGCCCTGCGTCCAGGTTGGTAGGAACCTAATAAAGACATATTGGTTAGTGATTTCGATGAGATTGTGGCACGATGATCGATTTGAGAAGCATTTATTTAACTTAATAGAATTCTGTACTGTTAATGACGACACTATTTCGTACTTATATTATAATATACATACGCGTATTACGCGACGTACCTGTTCTGAAATTGAACGTACGCAAAGTTTGGGTCATAATCGTAATCATTATGATTATGACCGTCTTTTCCCAATTCTAATCTGGCGGCGGAACCGTGACCTAAAATAAACAGTTAGGTACTGAGAACAACTGATTCAAAGACACCTAAGAATTGCACGACACTGGCAAAAAGACATGCACTTTCATTGCCAGCGGACAAATAAAATATCGAACAGTATTATAAATTGTTGTAGAGTTTCATATTACATATAAGCTTAATCATAGTATATCACAACCACATTCTATTTCATTTGAAATAAACAGTTTGTGTAGAAACATCTTAAATATATAAATACAGAAGAAATTAAGTATGTTTTAAATAAATATGCAATTTTAAAATAACAAAGACCAGGGGCAATAAGGTGGAAAAGGACAGTGTAATAATGAGAAAGAATAGAAAAACACATCACCTACAACACGCATAAACAAAATACACATAGGGATTTTGTATTGAGAAGACGAATAAGAGACTCATGCACATCGCGTTAGGTAAACAAAAATGTGCTGACTTCGGAAACACTCGGTGCGTTAGATTTGTATAGTTATACGTGCCAGTGCATAATAAAAATCACCAGATATTGTATTTATCGAAATGACGCAAATTTAGCGTAATTACTGAACTGATCAAGGGCACATCGAGAACGTAAAACAGCTACCTCAGGCCGTAGTGACACTAACCTGTCACTAATTTATTGCCGTTGTAAATCTTTAAAGCTTTCGCGTCCAGACGCGGCCCTGGCTTTTTAACATCATCTCTTTCCCTACGTTTAAAGCCCCATTCTTTATTTAATAAATCTTGAAATTCTTCTGACAGATAAAATTTTGAATTTTCACCTGAAAAATTGACGGCATTTGTAATTGTACGAGTAATACGCTCGAATGGAATAGCCGTTCTGAGCTGAATGTAAAGTGTATTATACTTTACAAACAATTTGCACAAACATAATTACGCTTCGTGGAGATCACGTATAAAAAGATAATATTTGTTTTATGCACATTTGTACATTTAACGATAAAAAAGCGAAACATATTTATATTGCGACTACATGTAAAGGGAAATAAAGCAATGAAACATATTTCTATAATAAGGGCACTGTTATCTGCGTGTGTAAGTTATTCACCTTCTAACTCCGATGGATTCAACGGCCCTCCTTCAACGTAGAGCGCTTCTTGGGGTTTTATTTTCGAATTTACTATATTTTGCCAGGTATTCATCACATATTCCATATTTTTAGACATTTTTCCCTGCGATGCTGGCGAGTGATTGTCTATAAATATAATGCAGTTTTATTTTACAAATTCTAAAGCAAGCATTATGATGACATTGAGTTATAATGTTTGTTTACCTTTTAAATGATACGGACCCAATTCGCCACTTCCAAAATCAATAGGCAATTCTTCTAGCCCATCTTCATTAAAATAAACTCTTTGTTCTGGGATATCTGCTGGATTCTCATATTCGAATGGAAAATTTTTCTCAGCAAAGCTTTGTCTATATTTTTCTAGTGCGTTCGACCGAACCTCTGCATCCAACGGGGAAAATCGATTGCTAGTCAAATGTTCAGCTGTGAATGGTTGTACTTTTGTTTTGAATTTACGAAAGTGAGCACCCAGGCGCTCTTCATCGGGAAATTCGTTTTCACCTGTTTCGATATCTTGCCCGTGTTCATTGATAGCGAGAGATTTTTTCTCTTTGTCCAGATCGTTTTGCAATAGTTGCTCGACATTATGATTTCTTGATCTCTGTTCAGCTTGTAGCCTTTCTCGAAAGCCTTCGAAAGGTAGAATCACCGGTGATTCGCCAATACCACTCATTACCAACAAATCCCGTACTTTTTCGGCAGGAGTTTCTTCATCCATGGTCACTTGATCTTTGTTCTCTGAGGATGAAAATTTTTGTAAGTGTAATGAAATGTAAATCCGATTAGTGTAAATTACCACGAGGGCAGACGTCTTATATATATATTTATTATTATATTTCGATATATATGTTACTATCCTGTCCTATTCGAAGTTGGTGTGAACATTTCATTCACGCCAACTTCGAATAGGACGGACGGACTGTGAATGAATGTTTTAATTTTATACGAAATACAAATTCTTATTAATATCTGTCCCGAGCAAATTGTCTACGTGTTCATAAAGTGTTAGTCAAATATAAAGCTGGTAAAAATTACTTATCAGACGAACATTTATGACAATGATTGTACATACCATTAGGTATAATATATGATGTAGAATCTTCGTTATTATCAAAGGGTGGGTTGTATACTTCATTCGCGTAGTTGGAATCGGGCAAGACCGAATTAGGCGTAAACCGGATGTACGCTGTGTCATCTGGTTGGACCTGTATAAAGGCAAGAGCGTCCCATAAAACTACAGAAACTTTAAAACATTCGTATTTAGTGTAACACTTACTTCTAAATTTTCAGGCGTATCAATGGACGCTTCAGCTTCCAATTTGGGGTCAACGAAATGCTCGCATAGCTTAACATTTACGTTCGTAGGATTCCTGTTGAAAAACAACAACACGAAATTTATATAAATGATTGTTCACTCTGATAATTACAGTATCTGTAAGCTTTCATTTCACTTCGTAAAACTATGTAAGTAATACTGTAAACTACGCAATTCGATGACATTTGTACTTGTAAAGCAAACAATCAGGAGATTATTACACAGTAATCTGAAACAAACATAATAAAACCTTCTAAAGAGATTCTTTATCTACTCTAGATGTTAATGTGGAACTGAACACCCTATCCTAACTTGCAATTCCATTGCGTAGGTAATTGTTTCAGATAGCGTGTCTCTAGCGATGTGAGTTTCCAGGATTTAATTTGTAAAATATGAATACATAACGATAGGAGGCGATAGGATATTTTTAGAAATTCAAAGGTACTAACAGGTGATGTCGCAATGTGTAAAGCATGGCTTGCAAAACGCACTGGGTGTATGCGTGCTCCCAACGGTAGCCCCGCGTGGCCAGGCGCTGCAGCTCGTTTTCAAACCATTGTAGCTGCTGCGAGCTCATGTCATATCTGAAATTTAATCGCAACGTACATAATGGCCCCGTGAGCGAGTGCTAAGACAACCTGACTGTAAAAACGGAGGTCGTGGGTGCGATTCTCAACCAGAACAAGCATATGTATTTATTAATCTTTTCTTCATAAAGGTCTTCGCATAAGGTGAGTATTTAGGTTTTATAAATTTATTTTATCGCATACCATGCTTTTGCGTATGTTACAGTTTTAAATAAAATTTTAAGCTTTTGAATTATACTCACTGGTAAAGAGACCCCTCTTCGGGGTCGTTTTCGTAAATAGGGGTGCACTTTCCAAACGCGAAATCTAGAAACAGAAAAATATAATTATGTACATAGAAATGTCATTTTATGATATTACCTCAATGATAAGATTTTCATTTTGTAGACGTTCGCTAGCGTTCCAATTATACTTACCATCGTAGCACCACTCGACGCCGTCTACGCAGAGTGATGCACTAAACAAGCAACCTGAAAATAGAAATTCCATTATTACAATTGGATCTACGATGCAACGTGATACTAGGTAATAACGAGCATAAAAATATTATATTAAATTCAATCTTATTGACATGAAAGTAATGAGATCCAAATTCTTTCCAATATCAGTTTTCAATTATGTATTTTTGCTTATATATGTTTTAAATGATATATTTTTGCATTCCGTTTTTCAGGAATTTCATAGATTTATATACTAAAGTATGTTAAACGTTTATTCGATAAACTAATCTGCTATGTTTTTACGTAGGCGTCTATTTATTGTTCAGTGAATTCATTGTCATGTTGTCAATTCACGCTCAGTGAACTGACACGAGAAATTAAGTTTCCTGCGAGTACAAATATGCCAAGTTCCAATCAGCGTTTATCATAAACCAGGTTTTGCTTTTCAGGATTACAAAAAATTTACATTATACTTCGCCTTCATGAATGTGTGCTAATACATACCAATATTGCCATCAGCACGTGAAGGCGCCAGCGCGCTCAACAGCGCCAGCGCCCACAGAGCCACCCATTGCGGGTAGTGGCTCATTACATCTGTCAATGTAATAACTAGACGCTTGAATTATGGAAGGTTCCACGTGTAAACTACAAAACAAATACTACTACAGCTACTTGCGTTATAAACTAAAGTATGTCCACTGTGATCGGTACTTATTGTTAATGTAAATAAACAGGCATGAATTAAAAATAGATGTTTTAAAATTAAAGAAATTTTTTTTATAAACTCTCCTGAAAAATCATAGAAACTTTTTAGGGAATATCTAACGCGATAACAAAGTTACTTTCCAATCTGTAGCAAGTAGTTTCACTCTAGGCTTGTTGCGAGGGTTACGCCCACGAACATTTCTACTTACTTGTTTTTATTGCGCAAGGTGTAACCCAATAAAGCCTATTTACTCCCTACCAACAGTAATCCACTCCGAGCACGATCCGGGACGCTCTACTTTATTAAGATTAAGGCCAACCGATTTTTTTATGTTCCAACGATTCAGATAAACAGCAAATTCAACAGTTGGCCGGTCTCGACCTTAATTCGTTATTAACGTACTCGGTTATAAAACATAATTACAGTCCCTGTGGATCACAGAGTGTACGTAGGTATACTTTAAACATATAGGAAGAAATTGTCTCCTTAATTGTTAAATAATTGAGTTATAATTACAAGGCACGCAAACCAAGAACATTAAAGCGGTTTGTATATATGTTTAGAATACCTATATGTAACTTCAATTACCAAATAGTAGGGGAGTAGTCAGAACTTTACAAAATATCAATGTTCTATTGTGTTGTTTCGACAAAAATAGACCGGGCTATTTGCAGCTTACCTTACCTCAGCACAGCGTTATCTATTGTATCGCGATAATTTTATTATACATGTGACATTAACGAAATTTTCTTTTAACCCATAGTCTACTTCCGATTCAATTAATTAACTTCACTAATATTTTTAATTATTTTGAACAGATTAACGTAAGATTTCCGAGTACCGACTGATTTTATTTTGTGGAGAGTAAATAAGTATATATATGATTATATTAAGTAAAATTGGATTTTTAAATGGTCTTTGACCTTTTATGTTTAATTAATTTATAGTGCGAACTTATTGTAATTTTATAATTTACATCGTGAGGAACTACTGATATCCCGTAACATCGACTATAACTTGCTATATTGAGTCGAGTGACGTAGGCATCTATGCCCTTTCGCTACATCCCACGCATTGAACTGAAAAAGCTTCAGAGCGAATATAAAGCCCAAATATTTAGAAATGTAATATAATTATCACATTTATTTAATATTTATCTCATTTAGTGACTGTTCAGTTGTTTTTCTTTTCTACTTTGTCAAATAACGTCCACGCTTTATAAAGGAAACGAAGACTTTCTATTGTTCAATATATGGAAAATAATAGTATAGTCCAATTGTAGGATAAACATTTAAACGCTCATAAACAAACAAGTCCGTAGGTTTTCATTAATGCGACGTTATAAAAATCGTGTAACAGGTTCTACGGCGGGCGACCATGTTTTTCAGTCGCGTAAAATTTTCTCTAGAAAGATTTGGTATTTATAGCTTAATATGCTTTTACACTTACCGTTTAGATGTGCCGATCAGTCCCAACCATATCTGCGTTAAGTAGATCACTTAATTCCTTCCCCGTGAACACTGAGACACGGCTCGGTAGCGCTATCCGCGGAAGGATGCGAGCCACCAGCTGTACGCCGGCGAGCCTGCGCACTCCGCTCTATCGATCCCCGTCCATTCACTACCTACCACTTCACCGCCCACATAACGACGCGATTCGACTCAATGTTATACTTCAATCATCATTAGATAACGTGATATTACCACTCACTTCTCTAAGCTTCTACACTTTGAACAGTTCATACGGACAATCAAATAAATACTACCTATGTTAAGAGCACTTTTACTAAGCCTTTGACTTGTAGCTGCGTATAATATTATTAGAGCTTTGTCAATAAACAAAATGTTATACGCGATTTACCAAAAGACGCATTTTACGCATGTTTGTTGTTTGTTGGCTACAACAAGTAATGAGTCTATGATGGCGCCCACACTCGTACTTTATCGCACAGACAGTACCCTGCATGCTAATGTGTTGTTTCGATAACGTGGTCGATATCTGCGTTGAAATTTCCATATTAACTCATATATGAATGTAATATTTGCGTATTTAGTGTAGGATCACAAATTGCATCCTATACGAGTATGTTTTGCCGCTCACAAAATACTTATACAAATAAGTAATATTGACTAGTTTATAAAATAAAAGTCATATAGGTACATGTTTGTTTACTAACGCTTTCGTAGCATCAGTATGAAGAAGCTACGGCTCGGCTATTTAATAAAATAACTCTAGTTTAATTAAAAGCGAATATAAGTGCTGTGAGTTCTATTCAATTTAATGGAATTTCATGTCGCCTCCAAGCTGTTTCTAAAATTATATTTGAAGTAAAGAGGGGCGTGGGAGTATTCACTCGAGATGTAGAGGCGACAGAGTACCTACGTACTTACCGACGTAACGAGATGACCGCCTACGCTTTTTGATTTGTCTAGATCAAACAAATAAATTCCTTCAGTATTGAGCGAGGTTTATCTCGGCCATGCGTATAAATCACGTTCTAATTAACATTCTAAAAAAAGGGAATGTTGAGCACGTGTTCGTTCCGTATCCTTCTAGAACAAAGCCGGCGCATTTGCGTCATAGATTGTTAATGAACGAGATTATTGTTATACCTCGCATCCTACAAACGGGCTGACCATAAAAACCGTTCTCAATCCGCCCTGAAGTAGCGCGGTGTAGTTAGTTTAGTTCGTTTATCGATATTTTAAATGTATAATGGGCATACATTGATAGTCTTTTTTAAGAGTCCTATGAGGCACTTTCGTTCTTAAAAGTTCAATGAGTTGGAGTAACTAAATGTAAAAATAGGGATAACTGAGAGACTGCGATTTCAGGTACTTAAGCGAAATATCGTTTTATACATATGGCATTGGCTGGTTTATCGCAAGGAAGTCTTTTTCGCAATCGGAAAGTTTGCGTTTGCGCGTTTAACCAAACTTTAACGTGTTCACATGTCAACTAGGGTAATAAATACGCTTTATACCGAACAATGTCTTCTCTTTATTATAAGATGTTTAAACAGATACAGCTTATTCTTAGAAAAAACTGTAAAAACTATAAATAAGAACATTCCTGTTTAAAAAAATCCGCAAAACACTCCTCAAAAACATGGATTCAGACAGTACAATAATAATTCAAAGTTAACTTATTTCAATGCATTGTTATTGCAACCGTCTAAATTTGTTACATAAAAACTTCAGTTAATAGTATATTTTGTAACGAAATTAATTGAAGAAAAAGATGCATGTCTCGTCTACAGAAAACGGTTAAATCTGACATAATATTTACAAATTTTAAAACCCTTAATTATAAACGCTCAAAACACGGCTTTTAGTTCGGTAATTTCTAGACTTTGTCTATTCTTTCAAATTCACTAAGAGAGAACAAGACAAAAGAGAGTTGCCACAATTTTGTTACATAGTGTTTTTAAATAAGATTGCATGTTTAATAGTTGTGTCTTTCAGTAATCATTGAGTTATTTATCTTTGCGTATTCTTACATACAATAATCTCATTGTTTATCATATTATAATAAAATATGAAATAATATCAGAAAATATCGTGGCATTTTATTAATAAAAGTCGTAACAATAAAATTATCACGGGTACTTTCTGCTTTCTCTTATAAAACGATACGAATTTCTTCACTTAACAGTAAAATAATATTACTATCATCAGATCAACAATCTTATTTGCACCATTATACATATATGCATTTCCAAAAATAACGATTCTTAGGCAAGCTTTTAATCTATGTACAATTCGTTATAATATCCTTCTGTTGGTACACAAATGAAATATGCTATATTTTTTATTAACACTCATATTCAACAGCTATATTTATACACGTGGCGTTTAAATTGTCATCTTATTTCACTGGCTGTCCTCAAGCACACAGTAATTAAGATGCGTGACTATAAGATGTATTCACATTTAGTTTTGTACGGCTTCGAGCGAAAGTACACTACAAAAAATAAAATAAAACGGAGAGCAACACTAAAGCATTGATTATTTGACACATCATACAAGAAAGGAAAATAAAATATATCTTGCGTATATTCCAGCGTTCTCCTTGCAAAACAATGAATTTTCCCCGCATAATAAACAGCCAATAGCACAGGCCATCCCTACAGTTGCCAGCGCGAAAAAATACGTAACGGAACAGGAACAAACAAACTGACTTATAATATTTAGATATAACTCGTTCATCTTGGTTTCACAATCTAAAAAAAAATTACTAAACATGCATACATGTACACAACATATACCTACGTAAAATAAAATTAAAAGTGTAACCGTTTGTGCAATGAAAATTATAATTTGACAAACTGGACAAATATACAATGAAATCGGTGTTCAATGCTTTTTTTCTAAAATAAGATTCATATATTCAAAAAAAGAACATATAAAAATGGCGAACTTTTCCGAGCGTCACCGCGCCCGCGAGCATTGCGGAGGGCGCGTTGGGCGGTCGTCTAGGAATCGTTAAAAAATATCGTTGAAAACAGTTCCTGACACATTAAACTATATCTCACCGAACAGTGTGACAGAACAAGGTCGATCAAAAGGTTTTCTGGCATACATCGATGTCGTAAACGTTCGCCCTTGTCACGTGCGATGCCACGCTTGTCATGTTGCTTATAACTTATTATACTGTGCATATAACTAATCTAGCAGGTACGTTGTGATGAGGCACCATATAATATATCTCAAACATATTCTAATGAATGTCGAGGATGTGACAGAAATATACGAACAGATCAAATATTTTGTCCAAGAAATTAAATACACCCGGTGTACAAATATAAAGACTTACGTATAACACTTTTTAAATTGGGTTCAGTTCAGCGGGTATCAGTATCGATCAAAAACGACGATTATATTGTATTTCACATGAAATTAATTGTTAGAATTCTATTGACAAAACAGATATACGAGATGTCTATGATGAATAGCATGCCTATACTGGATGGCTTTTTGCTAAGAAATTACATCGAAAGTTTTAAATTTTTGTAACATGTATGTTTTGCTTTCGGTAGAACCAATGTCCTATTGAACATGGAATTCTCACGTCTATGCCTTGCAGCGACACTTCCACGGGCTGCATGACAATAATTATTACTTCTGTAACATAAGAGTACATAAAAATTCGAGTTAAGTCTCGCAGCTAAATTACATTCAAAATCTATCGTACACTGAGTAATTGGAGACCCGTGCCCAATATTGGGAAATAAATTAATAATTTAGTCATAAAAATATTATGCATATTCACCAAGAAAAATAATGAGTATTAATTTTGTTACTCCAATCTTGCGGAAAGGTGAGAGATTAAACTAGAAAGTATTAGCATTCAGTAAATAATATGTAAGGAACATTTTTAATATTCAACATGAGTGTCATTTTATCGTCAACAAGTTACGTTTTTATATGAACTTAACATACGTACGTGCAAAATGGCACTTAAATAGTTAACAAAAGACGCAATCTTCAACGTGTGCAGAAGTGGGCTATAAACGAGTATTTTGAGTTTCGTTTCCAACAACACCGTACGACACGTGCCAATCATTCAAATTATGCTACAAAAAAAATCTAATCTCAAAGAATAAATACGTGACTAATTTTAATAATATCATTGTTATTTTTCTTTTAGTAAACTTACAAGACGTTTAAAACGGTCAACCACAGAACAGGTATCAAGTAGAACTTTTATATGTTACCATTTTTACGCGACATAGAAAGAAGAGGTGGAGTTTACTTGGGCTTGGACGGCAGCGGCGGCGCGGGACGGTGCGGACGCGGCGCCGCCTCATACACCTCGTCATACAGGCCCGCGTTCGTGTACGTGCGGGAGCTGTACGGATCGTTGGCGACGTCCGCGAACGTTCTAGAACCGTACGGATCCGCCGTGGGATCCGCGAACGTTCTGGAACTGTACGTATCGGTGGCGGCGTCCGCGAACGTTCTAGAACTGTAGAGGCCGAGCGCGGGTTCTCCGATCTCGCTGTAGACGTTGCTGGCCGTGTCGTTGACCTCGTCGTAGGCGGCCCGCGATGCGGCGGCTCCGTTGGCGCCGGGCCCGCCCGCATAACCGTACCCGTATCCGTAATCGACGTTCTGATACTTCATCGCGGAGTAGTTCTTCGAGTTCTCGACCGACTCGCTGAAGTTGCGCAACTTCTCGCCGTCGTCCTCGTACTTCGGCACGTAGATGTTCTTCTCGTAGTCGCTGGCCCGGTTGCCGGCGGGCGTCGAGAATTTCGTGTAATAGTCCTTCGTTTCCAAAATGAATTGCTGTTGCGCCGAATTGATGTCGAAATTGCTGTAGATCGGGAAATCGCCGTATTTGTTCCGATCACCGGAGTAATTGGTGGCGTAACTATTGGAGCCGGGCTCGTTGCCTATAACGTTGAAGTTTGCGTATATACTTTCGTTGTTTGTGTTCTTCGATCTGAGGTTTAGAGATTCGGAAATCCTGTCGTCCAGCGACATTTCGGCCAGTGATCTGGTCGCGCTCATTTCGCTCGTCGAGGGGTTCGCGTCCGCCGCGAGAACGTTGCTATTAGAGTAAATGCTTGAAGCGCTCCCGTACGGCGCGTTCTTAGAAGGGGTCGTGTTATTCATTCTCGTGAGAGTCGAATTATTATACGCACCGGTATCGTTGCCGGTGGATGCCGAAAAATTATTGGGGGCGTTCAATTGAGATTCCGGTTGTGATTGAATGAGAGAATCATTTATTTGTATGTCATAGCTAGACCGAGGCCTTGGAGATTCTGTTTGTTCGGCCGTGGTCCACAGTTGCGAGGTATCGAACGGGTCGGACTGGGTTGCGTGCACTTGGAGATTGTTCGGCGATATGTCTAAGCTGTCCAGGGATTTAGCACCGTAGACATTGGGGAAACTGTGCGTGAGAAATTGCAGATTTTGAGAGGTCGCACGCTGCATTGTGAGGCAGTCCAAGCTCGGTTGGCCCCAGTCTGCTTCTTGGACTGTGGATAATTAAAAAATGCTTTATTCTATTCCACTACTAAAGTAAGTGAAAACAAAATAATCCCACACGACATATGCCGACAGATTAATTAAGTGGGACCATGATAAGAATACTAAAAAAATTACATAAAATAATTTCGAAAAGCTTGAAATAAGAAATGTAAGATAATTATTTATGTAACACAACAATAAGGTAAATGTATCTCACCAACTTCTGGCACGTCGATCGGCTGGTCCAGTATAGAGACGGTACTGGCGCTGGGCTTGTTGCCGACCGAGCCGTGGCCAGTAGACGGCGGCAAATCCAAGTCTATAAGTAAATCTTCTTTCACTAGAAATAAGGCATGTGTATTTTTATTAACATACTCATCTACATTTGAGAAATTATGGAATTCCTCTGTATTGTTATAATAATTAGAAGGTAGAGAGAGTAGTTTACTTCATTTGTCTAACAGTTGAAGGTTCATACACATCAAACAACAGTCATTTATCTTGTGGCATTTTAATGTCTCTGAGTCCGCCTTCTGGTTAACGTGTATGAGATATTTTCGCTGAACAAGTTAAACCTGTCTTTGTATTGAAATAAAGTTAAAACTGCGAAAAATGCTCATGCTCATCAAACATACTCGGGATTAACACGGCATTGAAGGTAAACGGGTTAAGGCGTCCTCACCTTGATGGAAGCTCTTGGAGTAGTTGTCCCTGGTGGCGCGCGGCAGGCTCGTGCGCGACGGCAGCGAGGAGCGGTCGTTGACCAGCTTGTTGTAGTTGAAGTGCTTGCTGGCGGCGTTGCCGGCGCGCGTGCTGCTCGGCTGCGCGGACTCGATCGTGCGCCGCTGCCGGACCACTACCGTCGAGTCGTCCTGCGCGCACTCCGCTAGCGACGTCGCCGACTGGCTGGCTGCTGGGAATTACGATTTTCAATGCTCGTGTGCTCATCGCACGAATGGTTGACTCGAATTGGAAACGAAAGGAAAGACTTTCGTTTTTGTAGTCAGGGTCGTCAGCGAGTACACCAAGGGGAAAAAGTGGAGGAACGCCAATTGTTGCGGTGATTCGGGGAGGGCTATGTCCATATTGTTCAGCAGTTGACGTCGTGAAGCTAAACTACATATATAGATTATATACTTTTGTAGCAATGTATTCAACGGATTTTTTCTACATAACATTTATTTTGATGTTCGATTTTTAAATTTAACTTGTATTAAAACTGAACAAAAGTCGCATTTAAACCAATGATAAAGTAATTTAACGCAAAATACCTACAATTTGAAATCCATATTTAGTATTAGACACTGAATGTAGTTACGTGACTCCTAAGCACTAGTTTATTTGTAAAAAGTGAGATATTCACAGACGATAACTATGTTTGAATTGACTTTGCCGTTACGATATCCATAGATATGTATCACTGAGCGATAATATCACACACCAATGTCCACAGCGTTGTTTACACTACGAACAGTCATACCTATTGATTGATATGCATATCATTAGCATGTTTCACATACTCTGTGACTTGCGAGGCGATAAATGGTTTAACAAAGATCACCGTTTAACGCAGATTCAATTAATTTAGTGCCAATGTTGCTATATATCTATATCAGTAGAGTATTTTGAATGTTTACTATTATATTTGTTTCTAATTTCTTCTCCTTTTTTCAAACCTTTCAGTTGTTCCACTGCTGGACACGACCAGTATGAATGTTTTAGGCCAATGTCTACCACGTTGGCCAAGTGTGAATTAGCAGACTTCACACACTTTAGATATATTATAATTTTATATAACGTACTCTAAGTGTTAAGGTTTCCTCACGATGTTTTCCTTTATCGTAATTTTTTAAGTTATAATCCGCACATAACCGTGATGAGTGCCAGGATTGAAACCCAGACTGTTTCTCATTATCGACTGCAGCAATTAACAAAGTCGGAAGTGAAATAGTGTTTTCTTTCAGTACGGTATCTACCCACTTTGTTAATCGAGCGCCACGAAAACATCCGATTTATTTCCAAGTGAAAAACATCGAAAATGTACTTTCTGAAACTTAATACTTTGTGAGGTCAAAGATATGGATATTCTAAGCCTTCTAATGCAATAAAACAAAATTGGGCAAAATGTAGTACCGACTATGTTAATTGCTGCAGTCGTTATGTTTCCTATAATATAAGTGGTCATCGTTTAGAGATTGTTAAAAAAAGTAGAAAATGAAAAGATGGCACTTAAAACCCTAGAATAATTTAATACATAGTAACGTATTTTTTTAAATAACTAATCAATAATAATAATAAATATTCAAACACAAAACATGATGCATTATTTTAGAGTTTAAGTAAAGCTCTAGAAGTTTATAGAAATTATACTAACATCGGAACAAACGTACGTACGAACTAGAAGTTAAAGTAAACATTTTGTTTCAAACAAAAACATTACGTGAAATAACAATACAGAGGTCATTTGAAAAGGTCAAAGACGGCATCAATTTTATAAAGATCTCTTAATATAAATATCTGAACTGGAATCACACGACTACTGATCACCCACAGCGTCTAACCGCTTTGCACTTACATTACATGACACGACATACAAGTTCATATACTTAGATACAATATAAGTGTAATAGAATCAGTCTCGTGTACATTAGATCTGCCACTTAGTCATAGATTAGCGTACGTAATGCTTAAGACATGTAGTAAACATACGACGCAGGACAAGGTGGTATGTAAACATTCCTAAGCAATTTTTGACATGTACTATCAGTACATGGTGCGTTAACTATTGAGAAATTCTTTCGTTTTTATTCGGCTCAAGAAAATATGCTGCACCTAATATGCACAATACTTATGTGTATAGTAAATAATAATGAATAAATAAATAATAATTATTTAAATTGTATGTTTTTAAAACCTACGCAACTTTGTAGGTTATTACAAATATATGTGTTACTAGCTTTTGCCTGCGACCACGTCCGCGTGGAATAGTGACTTTGGGCAGCATTTGGAGTATTTCAAAATAAATTATAGCCTATATGTTGGCCGAGGACTAATAACTATATAACAAAAAAGTTTCATCAAAATCCGTTTAGTAGTTTTTGGGTGAAAGCCGGACAGACAAACAGAAAAAAACTTAAAAACGATTTTTTTTGACTCGTGTTACTTGTATGGAGAACCTTAGGGGTATTATTTTTAGTTTTTATTCGATGTACAGAAATGAACACTTCTATAGTTTTATTATATGTATAGATAGACGAGCTATGCCTCGCGGTATTACCCGTGGAGCTTTAGATCCCGTGGGAATTTCGGGGTAAAATTTATCGAATTTTTTCTCGTATTAAATATAGCCTATGTTCATCAGGGATAACGTAGGATTCTAATGGTAAAAGAATTTTTGAAAT
>DWUN01000439.1:0-22883 GCA_018249975.1 Passova gellias
TTTGTATGTATAATATATAGTAGGGAAATACTGTTATAATTTATATGGCAGAACAACGTTTGCCGGGTCAGCTAGTTTATGTATACGAGTTAACGTAAGAAATTTTCCACGGTAACTGTTTCGTCCTCAACATTGAATTTCAAATGAATGTTATTCTCATTTACTAGCTCTGTTGTATTTCCGATGAATATAAGATTGGTGCCTAACTTCTCTGAATGGTATTGGTAGTGTATTTTGATTCTGCTATTCGATCGAAGCTGACAAGTCTTTCTCCGTAAATCTACGTTCTATGTTATGATCGTTCCAAGAAGATGAGACATACCTACATATGTTTTTGATCAACAGTTTTGATATGATATAAAACTATATATTTTTTATTGGGTAGCGTAAGTGCGTGTTTCCACGCTGTTTATTCTGACTATTATGAATGAAGAAATACCAAGTTTTTTTTTACGTATGTTGCTTGTTAAGAAGCTTACCACCGGACGATTCTGCCAGTCTGCATTCGGGCCTTTTCCTCATTAGTTCCAAAGTCTCATGAGAGAAAAAAAATAACTGACGAAGCTAACCTTTGTAAATCATATTTAATTGTTATCACAGATGTAATAATTCGTGATGTGTATTCCGTATTTCAAATATACATTTCATTTACCATAATCAAGTTAGTTCAGGTATTACACTATTTTATTATACAGCATGATCACGCAAGCTTTTCGTGCATAGTTTTCTTTCTTCGACGTCTATAAACAAGCGTAAAATATTTTAAAAACGTATATATTACCTTGATTATACTGTATTAATGATCCGGTAGCATTAGTTGTACGTTTAACTAGACAGATAACCTAAGTGCAATAGAAAAACAGTTGCCCCACCGTTGTTTAGCAATGTCGCGCTCCAAAAGCAGCATGGGTGCGCAGGCGGGGACAGCGTTGCTGCCGGGTCATTGAACTCCAATTTTAAAAAGTACCGCCGTGTGCATACTATTTGACGTAGTTTAATCATTTGGAGTTTATTTAATATTGTTACATTTGTAGTCTATGCGACATATCAATTTTGCATATAGGTATATATAACATAACTATTCAATCAGGCTTTTCCAATAGTTACGCAGGTGTAGTGATATTTAGAGCTGTAACGTGCGCAGTGCCTATAATGTGATACTTTGTTATTTTTACGCAGCAATTAACCGTTGAGAAATGTACGTTTAATAAATTTAACTGGACAAAGAGTTCTCAAAGTTTTATTTGTATATTTTTTTTTACTTTTAATCTTTATATACTAATTACTGTTATTAATTGACATTGTACTGAACACTGCCGTGTCTTTTTCTATATAGCTTTCTTGACTTCTTAATATTCAATCTTCTTCTACGCTTTCGTGAATTATATACCTCCAAAGTTTTGCTTTTGATTTTTAGAACAAGTGACAAAATAAAGGGCTCGACTGTTATGCTGAAATGTATCTGTTCGTATTTTGACAATGTATCCGTATAGCCGTGGCGAGGACATATCTATTACAAATACGCATTTTGCGTGCTGTTTTTCTAAGTCTTAAGTAGGTATTAAACAAAATATGGTCATTTTCAATTAGGTATTATGTGAATTCAATTCAATTTTTATGTATAACCAGTGTTGAAGAACTCGTAATGTCTTATCAACAACCCCATATTGGAAAAATTCCAATGCTAACATTTATACACTTTGCTCTTTCGTGGTAAAAAAAGAATAATCAGAAATATTAGTAGAGGATCGACAGACACGTCAAAATGACGGAGAAGAAACTGCATTTGTATGCATGTCACTATGACGAAAGAAATCACCCGAGCAACAATTCTGACAATTTTTTCCAGCTAGTAATGAAATGTATACCTAAAACGACATCACATGTTATACTGCTGAAATGACGATATATTTTACATTAACGTCTTTTCATTATACCATTCCACATTGTCGTTTTTGAACTTGTGTTAAGAGATCTTGTATCCATTTTGTGCAAAGTGCCTGCATCCTTATGTATATGGTATCTTGCTTTCGGCTCATGCCAATGGTTAGAAACCATTGACATGAGCCGAAATGGCATGGCATTGGCATGTAGAAACATGCATAATACTGCTGTCGCTGGTTGGACTTCGCATCAGTGTGCATGTCCTAATTCACCAATGTATATGTGTATAGAGATTTGAGCTTTTTTTTCATCATTAAATGATGATCAGTGGTTTTTTTCGACCCTTGTGTTGTTCCCCTGCTCAATACGGCTCTTGGAGAAAATTTTAGGCCACAATCTACTATGTTGACCAGCGCGAATTGACAGACTTCACATACTACAGAAAATATTACTTACATCTAACTACTCAAAGATTTGCAGGTTTCCTCACGATGTTTTCCTTCACAACAATATATGTAGCATATAGCAGTGCCGTTTCAATTTTAAGTTATAAAATGCACTTAACTTTGTAAAGTCAGAGGTTCTATGAATTCAGAACTGGAGTAGAAGACTATTATTTAAACTACGAGACTATCACTGCTTCAAACAATATTATTGACAAGAAAAGTACAGACCTTAACAGACAAAAAAATCTGATCTAAATACATTGTATGAGGATCATATTGAATTTCATATTAACGCAACATTTAGTTGATGAAGTACTAAACATTGATATATTAATTAATTAATTAATTACGAGTAGCTGGAGAACCTGTTTTCACGTTAAAGTTACTTTTTAAATATATCAGCCATCAATATAATGTAATATTAATAATCAAGACCTTTGAAATAAGATTCTTTTGGTTTATTGGGATTTTTAGGGAATTTTCAGAATTACCTAAAAGAGCGGGATAGATCTTTGAAGAATTGAAAGATTGTGCGAATATAATATCTTGGGACACCTTCGCACAGGGCCATCTATTCCAAACTAGGCAGAACCTGTATACTATGGTGCCCAGACAGCTGATACTTATATAAATATTTTTATTACACCTAGCCATAGAACAAACAAATGTGCTCATGACATAAATATTTGTCCAAGATGAGAATCAAACCCATGAGCTCCTGTTTCGCAGTTAAGGTCGCTAACCACTTGACTAAGAGGCATGTCAATGAATTTTAATGATAATTTTGAACCATGAGACTTTTGAGTGTATAAGGTAAACTTTGATATAAAAAATTCTCATTTTATTTCTTATCCAAATGCTTATCTTAATTTAGAATATGTTATTGTAGAATGTTGACGAGATAAGATATTTTTATATACGCGTCAATATCCTTTCAGCACACCTAAAAAGAGTAGATAATTCATTTATATTAAATACCTACTAGAATGTAGGTATATTACGCAATAGGTATATTGAGTTTTTTAATATTAAATATAAGTTATATGTATTAGATTAATAATAAGGTATTTACCAAATACTACGTATACATACATAGATAACTAATGAATGCGAGCCATTCTATTCTCTTACATTTATTTAACTGCGAACTAAGCGACATTCAACATCAAACACACCTTACGGTTCCGTTCGCCTTGGATAACTCGCTTGGTTGAAGTGGCGCCCGGCGCGGCACGGCGCGGCGCGGCGAGAAGTCTGGCAACGTCGCACGTTTTGTACGTATCGAGGCGTTCGTACTTGTATACCTACCTACATACTTCGATACGTACCTAGTGGGTGTTATGTACACGCGTGTTCAATGTTCATTCTGCGCGCTCGGCTGCTCCGTGCTCGCCCACAGAAGCCGCTCTATAAATGTGGATTCTTTGTTTGTATTTTAGGGCTCTATTAGTTGTTGACCTCCGTATACATATAGGTACCGCAACCCTGAAGCAATGGCGTATTGTTATTGACAAAGATATAATCGTATTCGTATCTATACTCACATTCTGATATTAAACAAGTCTTTAGCAAAAGGGATATAACTTTTAGGGTAAGCTTTAGTATAATATAATTATTATTACAAGTTCCAGGGAAACACGCTGAAAACACTTTAAACATTTCGCTCGGAACATTGAAAGGGATTGTTTTTTTTACATTCGATTCCATACAATAGTGTCGCTGCTTAGTCAACCTTCGGTCAGTGTGCTGAATGCGCGTGATACCGTTACACTCGCACTGAATACATACCCACTCGATGGAAAGAGCTACATGTACACTCAACACTGTTTTTATTTTGCCGTTTGCTCATTACAGTTTCATACCATTCTTCAAACAAAAAATACCACTCATGAGTAGGTAACAGTAACGTAAATGACGCTTGCAATTAACCTTCCTGCATAGCGTATTACTATTATAACAGTATAACTTTTAGTAATTGGCGTGGCATGTTATTACAAAATAGAGTGCTTATATGTTACAATACAAATATGTTCTATATTATACTTTATTTTATGTGTGGGCTTGTTGTTTGCATTCCGTTGCTGTTAAAGGCGAGCAAGGAAAATGTTAATTTTAACTTGCAGCGTTTGCCATTAAAGTGGTGGCGGCTTGATATTTTGCTATTTAAATGTCGGGATGTCTGAACGTCGCTTGTTATTTAGATGCGACTCGCGACTTGAACCGCAGACGCCCTACGTGGGTACGTGCGGCCGGCTTTTGTTCATCACGACAATTTTATTGAGACCTGTTTAGCTCTCGCCTTTTTGTGTCGTATTAACGGCTTTAACCGACTTCACGCATTCGTACCATTTGTATACACTTATTTTAAAACTATATATTTTATAAATCATAAGTCATGATGGAGATCTTTGAGACAAAAACAGCGATAGTAACATTGTATAGCGATGCCCTTGGATATGTACTGTCATTGGCGGTGAAATAAATATTTATATGTATATACTCTTATTCCTAATATTTCAGTAATTTCAATGCAGATAAACTTTCCTTAATGACACATTGACTATTTGATTTGACATGTGTTAATAAGTAAATAAGTACTTAGTACTATAATAATCGAAAAAAATATGTACTGTGAAAATGTAAACGGTTCTTGTACCTATATAAAGTACATATATCATTAATGTACAGGTGAAAACAGTACTGTTGTAAATGTAAACCCTATAGTGAAATAGACATCAACTTCCTGAAATAATAACAGTTAAGATGTTAGTCGTGAATCATTTACGTAACCGAAGAAATAAGTAAACCATGTTTTTATTATTTGCAAAATTGGCAAATGTTATATATTATGAGCACAATAGTTTTATTTGTTTGTATCCCCTTAACGTGTACGGTATGGTTCCATGTATGTTCTTGAGCTTTGTAACATTATTATGCAACGTTTGCGTGGTGACAGCGAGGGTACCACCCCGTGCAGTATGCTCGGCCCCACCCGCGGCCCTCGCTCTATCGACCTGCGCAGGCAACCCGGGCCGCGGCTGGCTCGGCGACCGACCCGACCGGATTGAACCCCTACACCCCGCGCCCCCCGCGCATCCCGCGCCCCCGCGTCTCCTCCCGTTTCATCCAATTCGACTCTTTGGCGCCGCATAACCCCCCTACCTCTATAATAATATAAATATTTGTCCCACGTGATTACTCTCCGCCTCATACCTACACGTGAACATTCGTACCGTGCTAAATTTAATAAAACATGTAGTCGGTTGCTTCAATTCACACAGTATGTAGTACTTCATTTCATCGAATACACAAATAGCTTTACAAATTTACGATCTTTTAATGTACATTTAATTTACGTAATAATTACTTCGCCTCGTCATTAACTTCACACGATCGTTATTCATACAATGATATGTAGACGAAATGATTACCAATGATTTTTAAAGAAATGTAAAGAAATACTTAAGTATCTAAAACCGAATGAAGTTAGTCAACGTAATTTCGAACAGGGTGATATAATCTAGATCTCTTCTAAGACCCGAGTTGAAGTGTACATTGACTTGTAGATCATAATAGATACACAGACCATTCCGCTGAAAATTTCTTGTAACTCTTAAAGTAGGTACAACACATTTATTAATATAAGTGGCTACTTTTAAATGTTTTTGTGATTCATTTCATAAAAGGAAACGGCTACTTTTATTCGAAAACGAATTTCAATAGAAGACCAGTAAATGTGGTGCACAATTGGTTCTCCGAACGTATTGCGACCGTTGTGATCGATTTTACAGCCCCCACCCCGTGGGTCGCGCCCGGCCACTGCACGATGATCTACGATAATTTTAAAACGAAACTTTCGACTCCTTCGCTCGGTCTTAAAATAAAACACTTGCGGTATAATTAATTATACTATGAATATTGTTTATACAGAGACATAAATAACCCTTTGACGTAGAACTGACGGTAGTACAGAATAAAAATTGAACGAATTTCACTTTGTTATTTAATTTCCAGATTTATTGTAGAGATTGTTTATTGTATTTTTTGTGGTTTTAAACTCTGACAATAATGTTGACGAATGTTTGCCTTATCTGGGGGCTTCACTGGACGTCGAAGTTAACATATCCCTCGAATAAAACGGCACCAGCTTGTCTATTACCTTAAACTTTTGTAACAAAAAACCTGACCTGCTTTTTAATACCTACATACTGTACTTGCTTTTCTTGATTACTATTATTAAGTAGTATTACTATTCTTTTTTAAATCACCTTATACACGTACTTGCCATTTCAAACGTCTAAACAGTAAACACAACGAATGAAAATAAACTGCGAAAAATAGGATGGCTAAATTAATTCAGTCATAGCAAGCATAACAAGTGAAGTAGTTATTCAGAAAGTAGAGTGACGTCATCGAGCCGGTATCTTTCACCCCTCCCGCCTCTCTTTCTTGCATCCTGCCTGCTGTTCGGTTCGCTTCGTGCCGGCGTCGTCGCACCGCTCGCACCACAGCCAGGGCCCATACTATACACACTATACAATACACAGACGCAGTCGAGTTGGTTTCACACGGAAACGAGCACGGCGGGCGCGGCCATGTTGTAAGAGTAAACTTGGCAACGTCGCACTAGACATCGACCGATTTAATCATTCTTTGGTGCCGTTGCTAAGTTTCTCGTTATCTACTCGTCTCACGTATTATTTTACATGCCGGTACCAAAAACATGCCTACGCATGATTTTATATATTTCCTTTATTTTGCAAAAATCACCTACTATTTTAATGTACCTATTATAGAATAAATTTAATACGATAGGTACAAAACTCCTATTTGAGTTTTATTAAATCTAACATAAAATAATATCTTTGTATATTTTGTATTTCGTTATAGTAATATAATTACCATCTATTAGTACTTAGCATAATATACTAAACAGGATCTCAACACATTTCGTATATTATAATTTTCGTAAGTGAAAATCTAAATAAATTGCAGTTTTCATACTAAAATTGCATCATTCTATTTCAACTCTATAAACATACATAAATGTTAAAACATTTCAAAGGGCTTCATTTGGACGAGCGACGATTATAATGAAAAGATATAACTAGTAGGTAAAGCGAGGTTGCGGAGCGGCAACAGCGCGTGTTGTTCGATACCGCAATCGGAGCGGCAACATCGCATTTTTTGTAGTTTCACCGCGTCATGACGACGCGCGCTGCCCTGGCGGCGGCACGGCGCGCCGGGCGCTCCCGAACGTGTTCACATGAAGTCATGTTTGTTTTCCTACCTTTAAATATTACAAAGATATAAATCTATGTAAGTAAATTACTTTTAACATTATTTTTACGGTTACAATCGTCTATGGTGAATATATCTAATATACATTGAGTTATAGGTTGTACATAAAATTGTATATCTGCATTCATTAACGGAGAGTTTTTGAGATGAATGGTAATTGACTTCTGGTTCGTGTCTTTTCAAGTAAAAGGATTTTTTCATTGTTTTTCATTTCACTACTATTGAATTATTTGCGGGTTTCAGTGACTGGATTTCATGAACGACCAAGATTTATACTAGCTTAAGATCAGACCGAGAGTAAGACAATGATGCAAATAATATGTACAATTTTGAATTTCAACAAAATGATAAGTCTAAAGCGGTCGTCAATGACCAGAATAATTTATAAAAAATAATTTATATAAGTACAGAGAGCTAATTAAGCTAAAATATAATATGGGAGTAGACATATTTAAGCCGACTGCAATTGCAGGACTGGTCGCGGAAAGAGACAACTTGTTCATTAAAAAGCGTTTTATATATAACAAATCATTTGCGATTCACTTGATTTATTAACTGTAATCAATCCTACCATTTATAGGTATTATTACTTAGGTTCAGGCAATAATGAAATAAATTTATCTGCCAACAATACAAGCGTTATGCCGATTTTTATCCAATGCAATGTGGCTTACACAGCGGTGTAGTATATAGGACAACACAATGAGTTTTTTTTACATTATCTACGCGCATGTCGCCGCGGACACATAGTATTGGCATAGCAAACATGAGTCACGTACCTATGCAAGTTATCTAATTACCTCTGTGAGTGTGTTCTTAAGTCATTAAAAGTACCTACTAGATGATTTTTGTTATTGAGGTTTTTCTGTTACTGTTTAATAAAGTAAGTATTATGGAAACTATGCCATAGATATGTTAGTAGTAAAAGGAGACACCATTTGTGCGTTTAACGGAATATGTGTAATACGGCGTTTTTGATTATTGTCTAAATATTGTCTGCGCTAAATTAACTTCCAACTCTTGTTTTATGCTTTTGCTAATTAAGTCTTTTTTGTAACGTTTTATTTAATTGACTAATAAAGAAAGAAAAAAAAACGAAGTATATTTGTTGTGTTCTTCACTCAACGTCTTAATAGAATATTTATTGGCATATCGTTACGACAATGATATGAGTAACTTCAGTTATTTCCAATAACTTACTACTTAATGGTAGCAAACAAGTCTTCGTGGAATGTAGATAAAAGTCGTCTATCTTTTCATAGATAGGCCTTTAGAAATCACTGCTGTCATTGAACTTTCGTAATTATCGTCACTCAGTCCAGTACCGGTCTACTGCTTTTGGCGGTTTCTAGCCCGTCTTCTTTTCCACCGTCTGGGATCACCTGGTCGGAGAACAATCTTGTGTTCCTCTTAACTTTGAGCTTGTGCCTAAAGCTTGCGAAGACGCACCACGTTTTAGAATTGTATCTAAATCAGTGACATACGCATTGCTCGGATACTTTCGACATCCAAACACTGCTGCCTAAGAAAAATCGATTGTTCCAGTGATCTTACTCTCCAACTTGCACTTACCCGTCTACAACTTCGCCAACGACCGGACACGTTTTATAAAATTAAATGATGTCAGTTGAAATTTTGTCGAGGCTATAGTTTTAAATAATAATGATATTAGAGCATAAACTAAACATAAGTAAAATTGTACTCAGTTAATCGATAGATATATTAAAATTAAAAATTTTACGCCCTTTCCTGTTTTTTTACATTATTATGATCGTCCACTTCTCTTCCAGTGAAATAGGAAATGCTTTTAAAGTTAAAGTATGCATCGATTGAATTACGTTTGTCGATTACTATGAATATTTTATAATGGAATAAAATTTTTCGTACCCGTATATTACTCAAGAACATGTAATAATGTATAATTGAATTATATTAGCCTCTTTAATATCACTGTTTACAAACGTTAAATGTGGCTAGGGTCTGATGTAGCTAAAGTGGCACCCGCAAACCTTACACCTAATTTAAGGGTGAATTAGTCCTATCGATGTTTGTTGATTCGCTGTAACTATCGAGACTATAAATGTGTGCTAAAACGGGCTGCAGCCATCAAAAAATAAATATATGATTATGATTTCATGTTATTCAGGAATTTCATGAATATTATAATTTTATACAGGTGACTAGTGATAGATGTAAAAAGATCTGGAACGGCAAAAGTAAATCTCTTTTCCTGAGGAACATTGTATAAATTACCCTATCTAAAAACTAGCGGTGAAAGAGATATTGATGTTTTAAAGTTTATTGCTCTAGTTCCCGATTTTGTCGGCGAAAATTCCTAAAAAAGAGCAAGTATGTGTAAAATACCAGTCAGCAGGTAGTACTCAGAAAGTAGTCGCCAGCCCCTTCCTAAATGATGTCTGATAAGAATTTTAACCATTTTTTGATGGTTGTTATTTAACTTTGTTGAAACAATTATATATTTTATTGTTAAAAAAATGTTTTATTTATGGACTTTTCTCCCACAAAATCTGGAATTGCCAATAAAAAAGACAGACGAATTGGGTTTCTCCTTTTTTTTGAAGACGGTCAAAAATTAAATCATCAAAAGCTCCGGAACTATTGGTTTTTGCATAGGGTATTATAATGTACTAGCTGACCTGGCAAACGTTGTTCTGCGATATAAACTATAATAGTAATTCTCTACTATTTAATGGATGTTATTTTACATATAAACCTACCTCTTTAATCACTCTATGTATTAAAAAAAACCGCATTAAAATCCGTTGCGTAGTTTTAGACTTAAGCATATATAGGTATATAGGGACAGACAGAAAACGACTTTGTTTTATACTATGTAGTTATGATATCTTGTATGGAAAATAAGCTATACTTTTTCCTTTCCACATCTTTTAACTTTGTTACCAGTCATCCTGTATAGGTCAGCAGTCCCGTTTTTTTAAATCTATTTTTTATGTGAAGAGAATATCAAGCTAACAAAGATCAGTCTTAAGTGGTTGCTACTGCCCATTGACATCTGTAACCAATCTCTAATAGGACCATAGGAATGGGACCTGTTAGTGTCAATTCGGTTAATAGGTGTTAATAAAAATTAGTACGTAAGCCAGTATTCATTAGTAAAATGCAGGAATCGTAATGTTAGTCCAATTAGTATATGCTAATATAAGTGCAGTTAGTATCCAACTTAATACAGGTCTGTCATAGAAATGTCGCTGCTCTATTGGCATTCGCGCCCATCAAATGGAAACAGTTTGTTGTAATAACAACTGGTTCACTCTATACATGTTCTACTACTTACCAAATGTCTGCTGTGCTTTGTTATTAACAGAAATCATTTTTAAATGAGCTTTGCGTTGGCGACAATAATTAAAAATGAATTTTGTTAAAGTACTTGTTTGCAAGGAAAGAGATATTTAGCATTCGGTGCATTCTGCCTACTCCGCTAGGGACCTGGCATGATGTTATGTTGTTGTTTGTTATTTACTTCTTTTTGGTTACTACCACTTGTTAAGGCGGTAGCGTAAGTAATACTATTTAGTTCTTCAGAAAATGTACATGTACGTACGCTTGTTTCGTTTAAAGTGATATCACTTTTTATTGAACGTTATGTGACAATGGCATTAACTACGTATATTTATATGCTTATTATGTGTGTACATTGCTGTCCTTGAAAATGTTCTTTAATTCTTAATATGAATACAGTTTATATAATTGTATGTTTGTGATTTAAAGTTACATTTAATATTTTAATAGTAATAAGATAATGTGTTACGTTTCTGATTACCGTTAGGGAAGCCTTTTCCAGATTAATAAATATAAATATCGTAGACTTGAGATAGCCGAAAATGTGTATTTTCATGAAGGTTAGTTGCGAATCAGCGACGTGTAACTTATTGTAAGATACACGGTTAATCAACAATAGTTAACATTTAAAGCAATCGGAACATATACATTCAACATAATGTGTTATCATCACATCAGTCCGTCTCAACTCATATTGCACTGCATGTTTCATAATTTGTCCACGGCTGATCTCTTTCAGCTGTTCTCTATTTGTAATAGTGGTAGACGACCAACGGTCCCGGCATGACATGATCATTGAACATGACTTTTGTCTTGTCCAGGTTCATGCCGAGACCGACGCGTCGTGATGCATCATTCAAATTATCCAGCAATCCTCTGATACCCTGCAGACTGCGCTATGATGACGATACGTCGGCAAATCAGAGGTGAGAAATGCACTCGCCATTGACGGTAACGTCTCCTCCCACCCCGTTAAACTCGCCCCGTTGTTATTAGACATTTATTGCGTCTCCAAAAAAACGTTGCCAACATTACAATTTTTTATCTTTACATCTTGACCCTTAGATAGTGTATTAAGTACTCTTTGAGTTGTCCTTCAGACTAAATGATTTCGTCACCGAACATTACATAATTGGGCGGTACGACTATTGATGCCATTTTAGCTTAGCAAAACCAACTCGTTTTCAATAATTATAATGACAAATCAAATCACTTCCAAATGACATAAAAACACTGATGAGATGAGATGTATTTAGCAAATTAGTGTCTGTGGTTATTATCTTACGGTGGCGAGCTAAATAATTGGCAACCGTATGTACACATGTAGCGCACCTACTTGAGTATGAATTGTCATAAATAATATAAGGTCAGTGAACTGAACTAACTGTTGAATATACGTTCTTTCAATTTTAACGGACTAAATATTAATCTTAGAGACCGCTATATATTGACAAGCGAAAAACGTCCAATGAAGGTTCGTGTTCTGTACGAGTAGATTGTTTCATATGGGTTCTTCTTTACTGCCGTGGAATCTTTTCCACCGTTCGCATGTGGCATTGGCCGCTATCCTCTTTTCTGAGATCCATTTAAGAACTAAATTTTATACTTCTCACTTTTTGGTAAATTACTAAGACTTAGGGTAGACACGGACAGTTTTTTTACAGAGACGTGACTAGTATATTTATTTGACTATAATAAAAATAATGGTATGAAATTTTTAGTTATAGTACTTGCAACCAGTTGCATTAACGCCCATAGAGCATTATTATAGTGCCAGTGGTGGCCAGACTTTTAATGTCCGTAGAATTGCGGATCCAAAATAACAAACTGCGCATAACACAGTGATTCGAGGATTTCGAAACAAATATGTTTAAAATGACTAGAATGTCAAAATATTCGAATCGGAAAATTGTGTGTGCCTACGTACATAAACTGGATAGGATATTTATCGCTGAATAAAATCGCAGCAGGCTCTCTGATCATTATTAAAATATACCTGTATCACAATGTCGAACATGTAAACACCATGTGTAAGGACACGGCGACCATTTTGTAAAAGTTCCGCCTGTATTTAACTACGATTAACTACTAGGAACGTGATTTTGTGATCTTATTACTGATATTGAGGCACATACTACAGGCGCATCGGTCTGTCCACTTTTGAAACATCTCTGTATATATTTTGATCCTAATATACATAATCTAATGAGGTTACTGAGATTGTAAAATAATTTATTAAATAAGATTTATAACCGGGTATACTTTGAGGACGGAATCTTATCAAAAAATTCGCTTTATTATCTTATAGTATCATGTACATATTAGATGATTTTTTTCATCATGTGTAAATTGCGAAGTCAAAAAGAAGAATGTAGTATATTAGGTTTACTAATGTATAGTTTTTGCTGATAGATTTTAATGAGAAATAATCAATATTGTATTAATCTTTTATCTATTTTTATATGTAACTGAAAATTATTGTCGTTAAGAAATTGTAAAAATACTCTCGCAATAATTGATTTGGTTTATATACCCACATAATCATCACATATGTTTTATTAAGTTTACCTATTTTAGTAATTACTGGTATTGAATTTATTATGTTTATTTTTAAAAGAACGAAACATCCTTTCTACTTCCATACTGCTAATTTCTTCATGGATAATGGTTTCAGAAGAGATCAAGACGGGGTTTCTTCGTTATCTTACAAATTTCCCTTCTTTCAGCTATGGCCGAGTCCAGAATGTCAAGTTATTGGGTCGCATGGAAAACGCAAGTGCTGGTGCGAGTGGAACCGCGACTACCGGTGTTTGTGCCACGGTTGCTTTTATGGACATCAAGTCTGCATCGAAAGCACATAACGTGGAGCACGTGCTGGACGAACGAACTCTCACCACCGAGTACTACGAGCCAGCCGCGATACCATCGGCCGCGGGTGCGCCCTCGGCCGGCTCGTCTCCTGCCGGTTCGGGTTACTCAGGTTCTTCATCCTCCGTGAACTCTACGCCCGCTCCCGTCACTGCCTCGCGCTATCATCTCTCGTGAGTACTTTTTTATTTTGCTACAATCGGCTATCTGCACGTATTACGTATTATGCTGAACGTTCCTCGTTACGTTGTGAATTATCGTTGTAAATATTGTAATTGTACATGTATAACCTCAAGTGTACAAAGCAAAAAATTACGTATCCAAATATTTTGTAGTATCACTGTTTGCTGTTCTATTCTTTGTAATCTTACCAGCGAAAACCGAAGTAATATTGTTAAAATAATGATTGTAGCTGTATTTGTACTTGTACAAACATGTCAATAGTAAATTATAAACGGTATTTATAAATATTTTTGTATGTAGGTATAAATCTTTTTACTTCGAGTTTATTCTTTTAATTACATGTGGACGATTATTCATTATGGTTATTGTTGTATTATTACCATGATTATTATATATTATATGATATTTGTATAGACGTATTGACAAACCATTATGATGTGATTATATACTATTTTCACTTACAACGATAATAAACTAATTAGTAATAGTAGTAATATGACTAAAGATCTATTTTATACAAATTCGTCAAATATAATACATGCAGATAGTTTACATGTATTTCGCTGCGACGTGCCTAATGACGGTTATTGTCGCCTCTGTTTTTGTGTGGTTCTTACCCCAATCTGATACATGCTGTTTAATCGAGAACCATTTAAACTGCCCACATTAAACTTCGCTTTATGCTTGTAACGCTGTGATAATTGGAATCCCAAAATAGTGACTAGTTGAAGCATGTCCGTCATTAGTCCTCGCACAAACAATATTTCGGTGCCGCCGCCGCCATGACAGTGAACCTGCGAGCATCCCTAATGGATTGCAGTGATTAACTTGGATTGCAGTGGGAAATTCGGCCGGAACAGTGACATAAGTGAAGTGACATATTGTGTTCAGTGCGTGTTCTATACGTGCTTTGTGAGATCGAGTGCAGTGAGTTAGATAGAACGGCGGCGATCATTGACCGGTTACGATCACTGTGGCTGGCGGCGGTCCCAACTACGTTTTATATGCACCTTGTTATTAACGTAATGTTTTTGTACAAACGATGTAACTATCGTATTAACATTCTCTGTGTCTTCTTGGATGTTGTAAGTTATTGTGTTTTTTCGTTTTGATGATTCAATTTTATCGTGCGTCTTCTTTTGTTTATGTCTGGAATCGGCTGTTTCCACTCCCACGATAACATTTGTAACGGAACTTTATTGTTACCAAATCGTAATAGAAATTTAATCTTATTAGACAACAAATAATAGCAAACACTAGAAATAGATAATGAACATATCACTATTTATTGTTACTTCGTTTAAGCCTAGATTATTATTATCATTACATATCTTACTAATAAATTATTGTGTTGATTTTTTTATTATTACTCCTTGTTTAGCTAACCTAATGCTGCAAAATAAAGTAGGATTCTAATCGATAATACGTTTAAACGATGTAATGTGACAATTTTGTATTATTTTTAAGTCTCTTGATGTGTGTATCCTCTTCTGATGAGTATGTTAAAAACTTTAACCCGTTTAGCAAAAATACATCAGCAATATCAATTTTATGTAGAAATAAGGTAATGATTTGTTTATATGTAATTATTATTTGGTATTATTACAAGTAACGCAGTATGACACATTCATTAAACCTTAAACGACCATTATTATCAAAGGACACCCCTAAACAAATGTTACGGATGATCGTACATGATTTTTCCGAAGTTACCACTTCTATATTTATCAGTTTGTGTATTGTTGAAAACTCGAGACATCATAATAAAACCATCAACTTTTGTTATTAACATGACGTTCATTGATTTTTATGTAAATAATATAATTTGCGGATATACCGAAAAATTCCTCCGTTGCTGAAATATAAGTTTGTATTAGTTTTTCTAATCGTAGGAATGTACCATATTGTTTATGCTTTGTCGAAGATGCCCTTGCTGTTACAGTATTAGTTATAATATATGTGCTATGGTAGCAAAAACAGGACAAGACAAGACCAGACAATTTGGTTTTAATTTATTATAAATATTACATACATATTAATTCTTGTCTCTTAACTATATTATTACTATTGATTGTTACACCAGATCCCTAACGGGGTAGTCTCAAAACATCAAGTGCAAAATATCTTTCTTTACAGACCTGATGTGCTTCTGCCAGGTTCATTGTTCCTTTATAACAGTTTAGGGAAACTTGACTCCGCCATCACCCAGTATCTGATTTATTCGACCTTCTTGATCGCTTAGCTTAGTAAACTATGTAATAACGACTTTAATAGATATTAGGTATAAATTTCATTTCTAGAAAATGAACATTTTCAAACGAAAATGTCGTATCTTGCTCGTTAGTTACTTAACGTGTTATTATTTGTAATCAGATATTTAGATTAGGTACCTTTTTTTGAATCCTTAAGACCCGACATTGAATACAATTACAATACAATTGTAGATTCTTTATTTCGTCCGTGTATTTGTGTACGTAGTAACTATGAAGGTGAGAACTTACATTTGCGATTATGCATACAATGTTGATTACTGATGAATGTTGCTTCAGCGCCGACGAACAGAGATACTAAAAAACTACTAATTCAGTAGTAATCTAAATTCAACCTAGGATTCTTCAAAGCTTCTATATTATAAGATTGTTATTAAAACAACAACAAAAAAAATCACTGCAGGAGACGCGAAAGTGAAACTAAATATGTATTTTATTACTTAACAACAAATATTCAGTTAAACTAAATATGACTATTTATTACTTAGTTATAATAGACCATTCGTACATATGTACGATGATACTGAATGATACATACATAATGTAATGCCGATAAGCAAATTTGAAGAATATCCTATAGAAGTAGTAGGTAAGAGATAAATAATTCCCATCGTTTACGGTCCTGATAAATTTCATTTGTCTTTTCTAATTTCATCAAATTCCTTACAAAAGCTCGTTTATTAACGTTACTCTTGTTCTGTCCTCTTGCGACGCGTGTCGTAAAGATATGTACATGGTACATATTTTCCGATTCTAGCATTCGTATTTGCTACATAAATCTTTTTCGTAATCCTACCAGCTGTTCACTGTTCCTACGTGCTTAATTCATTTTGAAACGTTATGTTAGCTATTAAAAACGTTCAGTTGGGTAGGTAGGTACCTACCGTTTTATCTAATCAGTGACCTACTCAGAAGTGATAAAGTTTGTGTTCTATTCATTATCAGCATGTTTGTGCCAGCAGGTGCGATATGTTGTTAAACATTTTAATAACAATTTTGAATTCAGTTTTCATTTCATCGGCACGGGCGCTCAATTTTCGATCATGGGAAAATATACACATGGTGGTATTTATAGCTAATATTAAAAAGTACTATTTCGGGGACAGCGTTCTGATGACCTTTTTTATAAAATACGTTGCATTATGTTATAAAGAATCCATGATTTTTGCGTATCGCTAGCGAATCTATTATTTATATTTATTTATACATATAATAAAATTGTAGAAGAGTTCAATTCTGTACATTGAAAAAAAACAAAAAAAAATTACGCCTAGGGGTCTTCATACAGGTAACACAAGCCAAAAAAAACATTTTGAAATTTTTGTCTGTTGTCCGGTTTTCACGCAAAAACTAATGTACGGATTCTATGAAACTTTTTTGTTATAAAGCTATTAGACCTCGGCAACATATAGGCTATAATTTATTTTGAAATACTCCATGTTGCTCAAAGTCACTATTCCGCGCGGACGAAGTCGCGGCCAAAAGCTAGTCTTCAATAAAATAGGTCGTCTGCTTCCACGTCTACTAACCATGTGATATTATATAATTATTAATGTATTATGTTTATAATAATAATCATTTATTTCAATCACTAGCGATCATAATGACTTAAAGCCAATTTAAATAAAATCATTAGTATTAACGATGTGTATACGATTGACGTTTTAAGTTTTCAGTATCGTTTTGCTAGAGCATTGTACTGCATTTTATAAGTTTACTTGATTAGCTGTATAATAGTGTTTTTTGGCTAATGTTGTTTATTTCCAATATGACGCCATTTCGAATATTGAGTTAGTATAACAATGGATTTATGAAAGTTTTGGCTTCATGATATATTATAATTTTCGCTAGGGCTTCTATTAACAAGAAACTTAAAAGAGGCAACGTAGCATTACATTGCGAGAACTTTTCGCTTTATAATTCGAATTTTCGCCACTGTTCAAATCAGCATGAAATTTAAGAGATACATCAATGTGTACAATACAATACAATACTGAACAAAAAGTTGAGACGTGCATATGTTTATATATACTCGTGACGATTCGCGTGGGTGCCGGTCACCGATAGCGGTAAGCGAAACTAATATATTCCAGTACGACAATTAATTCTATCAGATAAACGGCGGTTACATGTGAGCAAATTCGTGCATTACCGCGAACCACGTGCGCGATAGGTGTGCACCGGGTCTCGAATTAAAGTTTCGACATGGTTTTGGTGGTGTGCTAAAAAAATATACGATAGAGCTATCCCGCGACAGTGTAATGAAATCTTTCGTATTTTTAAGGTAAAAACTCAATTTTGTCCTTTTTGTACTTACATAGTTTTAAATTGCACATCGCTCCCACATTTGTCGTCGATATTTACTAAATGCGTATAATTAAAAAAAATAATAACTTAGTTCACGTAACGGAAGGTTTGTCGGATCCGGTCTGCGTTACAATACAAGACAAGACAAGACACGCCAAAATGTTAATCCGCGCTGTTTAAGATGACTGAAATAAATATCACGTGATAAGGTCCAATTATTTTACGACTACAATTCGCGATAAGTTCAACATAAACAAACAAAAACGATAAAATGAAACTTCTTAGATAATTGAATAATAGTTGTTTTATTTAATCGTAACGTCTTACGAATATGATCAATAACTTACTCCTAAATTCATAAATGTGCCATGTTTGTCTAAAATAATCGTTAATTCATCTATGATGACGTCAATAAGCTGTAACGACGTCAATAAGATGTAAATTCGTCAATGACGCCCAATGATTTTGTCTTTAGGAAATTAATTTATGATATATCGTAGTCCTAGAAATTATGCTTCCTGACCTTCTCCGCTATACACTACTCCATTAAGTAATCAGACAACATTAAATACATTTGTGTAGAAGAGTTAAATAAGTAAATAATTGATCGTCGTGATCTGTAAATTGTCTTAACCTGTTTTTTTTTGGAAAAGAGGAAGGTGAATAATTATGCGTATCCTATAAACCTAAACAAAATGTGACAAGAAAAGGGGTTCGAGTTGAGGATATAGAATAATAGGATTGTAATACTATTCCATTTGTCGTCATTGTAGTTGTACAAGCATGCTTGCTTCAATATACAAAATAATTCTGATTAATAAAAGAAATAAATATGTGCCTGAAACCGTTGATATCTTACAATCAATTATATAGTAGACATCGTGGCGGATCATGAAATGGGAATTCAAGATCATCGAGCAGTAGAGGAAGTTTATGAAGAACAAGACTAATATTAATAACAAGCATACTTGTCACCATATTTAATCAAGTTGATGATAATGTCCACCTCACATTTAACCGCATATGATTTTATTGTTTCAACATGTTAATTTAGGGCAAATATGTCGACAAATTACCGGTTTTTTGTAACCTTGCATACCTTAATTAGCATTCAAGCGGTTTCAAAACTTGAGCTTACTCCTAAAGTAACAAAATAATTACTAATATTTATAATATAATTTAATAGAAAGAGTTTATAACTTTTCATATTTCATTCCGAGGTTTTATATGACATTTACTTGACAGGGTTTTAAAATGTATTCACAAAGTTCACATTTTTTGTACTACGCAGCTGCATCGAAGTTGCAGTTTAAGCATGTAACAAACAAAGCAATGTCTCTGTTTGTATGTAGTTCTTTGATAATGACTTATCGTCGACAAGTTTTTACTAAATTGATTCAGCTCAAAACTCTTGACACCAACACTGAAATCTCGCTAACATAAGCTCTTACAGAGACACCAATTTTAAGACATGCAGGGCATGTTGCAAGTGCCTAGCTATTTGAGAGACGGTACTTGCAGTCGAGGCTACTATTGTTTTTTTCCTCTAATTTTTCTTGCTTCTATTACGTTCATTTTTACCCCTAAGTTGTGCCATCAGCCAAGGAATTATAAAAACTACTAGTTTTTTTTACGATTGGCAGCGGTCGCATCTTCAGCCATATGTGCGGGCTGTTTTGAAATAACAGGATTTTCTCTCGCGGTTCACTTTTTATAAATTACAGTTGTGCTTGTTTAGGAATATCTTCATAAATATTTGTCTACAATCTTTAACTTTTTTGTTTCATGTTCGTATTTCTATACAAAGTAAAACGTTACATTTTGTGACGAATATTGGACGTAAGTTTTTATCTGGCAACAAATTTAAACTTACCAGATCATAAAAAATGTAAAAAAAATTAGGGCAATATTAAATGATAATTTAGTTACCCGAAATCTATTTCTTGCATGATATTAAACGATTTTGTATAAAAAAGTTGTAAATAACGTAATTGTAAATTGTCTGAATTTATATTTAACCAAATGTGTTAAGAATAATGCAAAACACAAATCTTATTACCATTGTGTAGATACGACTTATTTGAATATATTGGAATCGATATTCATCAACAAACTTTGTGTACTAACCTCACGAAAGATCGAAAGTGAATAAATATTAATGACGGGCAGGTGCAGTTTTTTTTAACTCAAAATTATGTATACATTCTGCAGTTTCGTTTCGAGTCAAAAAAAAAAGTTAGACTAAGTCCCGACGGCAGACAAGTACATAAATACAAGCAACGACAAAATCTTAATTTGTTTACTTATTGTGTGAGTGAGCTACGGAGAGAGTGTGATGAGTGACTGGCCTCGTGGTCGAGTGGTTAGAGGCCTTGACTACAAAACCGGGGGTCGTAGGTTTGATTCCCACCCAGTACAAACGTTTGTGTGATGAGCACATTTGTTTGTTCTGTGTCTGGTGGTAATGAAAATATCTACGTAAGTATTATATCGTACGTAGTGTGTTTATCCGCTGTCCGGTTACCATAACACAGGCATTCAATTGCCTGATTTGGAATCACATAGCCGTGTGTGGAATTGTCCCCAGTTATTTTTATTATTATATAATATTATTGCATTTGTTTTCATTCTTCCAAAAAAACCTAAGATATACTCTTTTTCCACTTTAATGTTCTCCTTCAAAATCTATTCATTCCCAGATATCCGTATTTACTTTGTTGCTATCGATATGACATTTTATTCAAAGTTATCCAATCACAGATATGGTACCATTTAGAGTTTTTGAAAATAGGTACGTACCTCTGGTTACTGTATTAATTTTTCTTTGCGTAAAATAACTAAAACAAAAACATTTTTTGGGTTCTGCTATCACTACTTGAAAGTACTTCAATAATTTTCTTTTAGAATGTTCAAGTCTGTGCCGTCGTTCCTTTGTATAAATAAGCTAAATAAGGATGTTTGTTCAATCCAGTGTTAAGGAGTGTATAGTATAAAATAACAGAAAACTAGTTTTATTGTCCCTCACGCACTATTTCGATTAGTTAGGAACTTACGATTAAGTTCTAGAGGTGAGGAAACTTCTTGTTTATAGAATTATAAAACTGAAAGGTAATTCGAAAATATATTGTAGAAAAACCTTAGTAAGAGAAGCTATTTAAATATTCAACAATAAATTTAAATAGTCTGTCTCTGGACATCATATAAGATGATTAGAATTGTGCTTCTAGTTGTTGTAATTCTTTTGCTGGATCAAACACTGCACTTTATCTCTGCGCATAATGATGAATCCACTATTCTCTACGACGAAAATCCTTCTCCTTCGGTTATATAATAGATAATAAGCAAAAATGAAAGTACATATCATCATCAATTTTGTGAAACGTTTTGTAACAGTCCGCGTGAGCTCTCAGTGCTCTACGCAATATTTGGACCGTACGCTACAAGTTGCTCGCGACTTTACTACGTATCGAAGATGTACGTAGCATTGTATGCAAAAGATCTTAATGTATACCGTAGTCGTTTCCCTTCTAATTTTCTATAGGTCTTTAAATTATTAACTACATATTTTCGGATATTTTGTGAATGCGTATAATACATAAATGGGATTTATCAACTGCACAGACTCAATCCATATCATTTTTCCAAATAAGCTTCTAAAAATCTACATACTTAACGTTTACCAAAGGCATTTGATAAACATAGCTACAAATACAAGAATTAAAGTACAAGTTTTCAAAGATAACAAGTTATAATTTTTTTATAACATTTACAAATCTAGCAATCGACAGAATTCTCGTTTAACTCACCTTTAAGTTTGACTCGTCGATCAAGCCTTCTATTTAGGAATGATTAAAATAAATTATAAAACTAAGAAATGCAACTTTTTCAAATCATTAATTTTAATGAAATATTTAAAAGACAAGTGTCGCCTATAAAAAACAAATGATTTTAGATCTATTTGTCACGTTACTGAACAAATGCATAGTAACTGAGCAAATACATATTACTTATAAAGCACAGATTGTATGGTCTCTGTAAACAACCAAGAGTGTTCTGATGACGTTTTGGTCGGTGCGAAATCTTCATTCGGGTCACTTCTGACAACCTCATAACTTACAATTGACTAACAATACGACCACTTGCAATGCCTCATAGATTAAGACATACGTAAAGGAAGAAATCATGAAATTATTTTGCATTTTATTCACTGTATTAATTTGAACTTTTATATTCAATAAATTATGTTCCAGTCCTATATAAAACAAAAACACTGTATAAAAAATAATTATAATAAAATTCAATG
>DWUN01000440.1:0-22879 GCA_018249975.1 Passova gellias
AAATTATAACAGTATTTCTCTACGATATATTATACATATAAACCTTCCTCTTCAATCACTCTATCTATTAAAAAAAAACGCATCAAAATCCGTTGTTTAGTTTTAAAGATTTAAAGGAACAAGGGGACATGATGACAGAGAAAGCGACTTTGTTTTATACTATGTAGTGATGTTACACGAGTCATGGATACTATAATAAGTAAATAAGTATAAAACAAAATATTTAAGTAACTATGAAGATGTCATCATAATGTGCCTTAAATCGCACTGTACACATGTAATATTGTGCAATTTTCTAACTTGCACACCACATTTTAAATTTCAGTTCCATTGAGAAGCGTCCCATGTACATTAATTCGGCATTTATAGATTATTTGTATATTGTGCTTTACACTACTATAGTTAATATAGTACTCATACTCATTTTACAGATTATTGTCTGCCAGCTTAAATTATATGGCTGCACCTACATGGAAGGTAGATTATGTAAAACAAGTAGCAGCACAATGCAACAAACAAAAATACAATGCTAAGAAAGCTGGTGAATTGTCAAGTGAATTGTATATCCTTAAGTATATTGAACTGCGTTCACCTATGGTAATAGAGGCAGCAGTAGTGGAAGTCAGGGAAAGATATATTGATTTTATAATTGTTGCAATGGGCTTAAACAAACGAATGTTCTTTGGCAATGTAAGTATATTTACTTGCTAATAATAATAATTGAGATGTAGTAATGGCTACAACTACTGTGCTATATGTACTTGGTATTTACTAGCTCTTATTTCTTAACATAATCCAGAAAGCAAAACACAGAACGAATCTGACAGGTGCAGGGGCATATCTGCAACAGAGGAGGTTCTGTACCTTGTTTCAGTAATTCAGCTCCACTAAAGAACTAAAGATTCATAGTCACTGACAAAGTTTCATAACCACACATAGGGCATATTTCTTAACATCTTTTCAACAATCGAACACACCCTTATTTATGTCAAAATCTTATGGTCAGAAAGTCTCCGACATATATGCAAATAAAATTAAATATTTTGCTATTCCTGCATCTAATACTTATTTTCTACTATTTATAAAACACATTTTTTTCCAGGACTTCCCCGGTAAATGTGTACGCATAAAAAATGAAGCTGGAAATAAATTTGCAAAAATGGAAGTAACATGGAATGCAACCAAACACCTACCTTCGGTCACACAAGTTCTTGAAGTGTTTTCTGTGGTAAAAGTTGAAATGTTTAAGGACGATATGGCAAAGATTGGCATGCGACTAGTACGGCCCCAATAATATATGAATTAAACATTTTGTATATTCAGGATAAGATTATCTTTGATCATTATTTATTTTTGACTTTACACAGTTTGTTAGAAATATTTACAAGAACTAAGAATGTTTGCACGTTAGACACTGTATATATTTTTTAGGCTGATTGTTAAGGAACACATCAACACATCTCTGCATGAAATATTCAATTTATTTCAAAATATTAAAATTATGGATAGTATATGTGGTATAACATTAATATAATACATCAAAATGTGTTACAAAGTGTTTGCGGTGTTTCAATGAATTTACACAATATCTAATAGTAGGTAGCAAACTCTATCAAAATCATAGTGTTTAAGCTCTAACTTATATTAATGCATTTTGAACAATGTAAGTACACTTCGAGGCAAGCTCTTTATGATATTGCACACCAATGTTCATAGCCATCCTATAAACATATTTTTTTTGTTATCTTGTTAAAGCTTGTTTTAGTACAAGCAAGCTCAATTAGATTATGTTATTATAGTACAGTTTTGTAATGTCATTAAAAAAAGGTGAAAAAATGCTGTATGTAATTAGTATTTAGTGATGTATATTCTTTTACAGCATTTCTCTAGTTTTAAATTTATTTTCAATCATCGAAGTTCCACTACTGGACCAAGGCGTGGTTTTGATTATTCCGAGTATCCATATTCTATGATGCTGTATATGTTTGTTATGTATTGTTTGGGTATGTTTGTTAAGTTTTATTCAAAAGCTGCTACTACAGCGGCAGTCTACATTTTCCTTCGTTCTGACGATGAAATAAAACCCGGTTGGTGGTAATTTTAACCCATTTGTCCGCGTGTATACCGCAGATAGGACCCGCCTGTACCCGGTTAATATATTAAACCATTTTTAATTATGTAAATTATTAGTTTACATGTTATACCAGCCGTTAATCAGCGCGACGTGGCTGTGCATATGCCCACAATTTTGGTAGGCATAGAGCTTTATCCAACACAACCATTTCAGTTATAGAGACTAATGCCATCTTCCCAACAGTGACATCAACTGTTTAAAACGATTTTAACAGATACCTTTATAAAAACTTGCAATTTACAGTCAGGTCATCGCACTCAGTCTTGTTTTGTTGTATAGAAAGCTTAAAACTTGCAACTGCGATAAGGCTACGAGATTTTTATAAGTTCAGTATCGGTATCGGTTTCAGTATCTATATCGGTATCTACTATAAATTTAGTGTATTAAATAAGATGACATTTTTATCTCTTTTTTATCATTTATTTTGTCCTAGATCGTAAGTTTTAATATTCAATTAGAAATAAAAATAATACAAATTATCAATGAGTTAATTGAGAGGACTGTATTTGTATGTTTAATTTTATAGTCAAATTATGTTTGTTGTGAATGTGTTATATGGAACTTTTTCCATTTCTAATTTTTAGATAAGTACATAATTTATTGTGTATAAAGTAGTGACTACTTAGAAAATATTTATTTTAATAACCTGATATTATATAGAAATTAGATTGTTACATGTAACAACAAAAAGTATCGAAAGAAAATTGGATATTTCGCAAAAGCCGAACTAATTGAATATTATATAATTGACATGCATTTATTAGATCAGCGTTGTTGATTGACGCACGGCTGTCAGAGTGACATAGGGAAATATTTTGGACCCTGAAATACCGTGAATACCTACGTAAATTATATTGTAGCGTTCATGTTTTTAATTTTGTGCAATGCATCATGTTAGTATTGTAGTGTTTTAAATTACATCCATAAGAATGTCAGTCCGCTGTTAAGAATTGACCAGTTCTTTTCTGATTGTTTATAGATATTCACTTAATGCTATTAGCACTTTAAACGAGGTGGCGTGCCTATTTGGTAGGTACTTCAAGAATATGAATATTACAAGTAAGATATAAATAATCCAATTAATTAAAATTTTAAGTGACGTGCCGCTAGGATGCGTTATGATCTACTGCAACGCCCACGAAGTACAATTAAAGAAAAAGAATTTTTATAACAAGCATATAATTTTTGAAATTTTATATTTGACTATTTATTTTTGTGATTAGACTGTATTATTTGGCATAATAATGTAGGTCAACTATCGTTTTAGTAAAATTTTTTTCATTAGATGAATAAAGACGCAAGCTCAATCGAAATGATAAAGTACCTGCACCCAACGGAATCAAATAAATGTTTTTTGGAATAGTACCTAATATTTTGTTTTTTATACCCTTAATCGCTATTTGACACTGCTCTTTGATTATTGTAAAGTTTGAAATGAAAACAGCACTACAAATTAATACTACGTTGCTGGCGGCAAGCAGTGGTAAATGATGAACTGTATATTGGGTAGGGCCAAGAGCGAGCGCGGGGTTCCGCTAGTTGTTTATGATTAACAACTGTTATGAAACGTTTTCGTCAACTTGCAGAAGGATGAAGTTATAAATCTCAATATGCTTTTAAACTTATACACGCTAATTACGAGCAAAAAGTTTTATTCTTATTTTGAAAAAAAATATACCTTCCTATCGACTTGTATCACTTTCATCTCACGTGGGCTATACAATTCTATATTATTACTAGCTGTCCCGGCCAACTTCGATTCGACTAACAATAAAGGAACAGTTCAGTTGTATGTATTTTGATGCTAAATAATAAAAAAAATTAAAATAAAAAAATTTGTGCAAAAAATAAAAAATAACTTTTTGGGGTGGACAACCCTTATCACTTAGGGGTATGAAAAATAGTTTACATCCTGTCCTCAGGCCTACTGAATATACACACAAAATTTCATAACAATCGGTCAAGCCGTTTCGGAGGAGTTTTGTTAAAAACACTGTGACACGAGAATTTTATATATTAGATATGAGATGTATTAAATAGTGGAATTTTTATATAAGCATTAAATGAGTAAAAAGAGAGGAGGGCGAAGCCTTATTATCAAGTATAGATTGACTCTACTGACTAAATGTACTACATACCTGCATCATAATGTTAGTTTGATTTTATTTTGACAAATAAAAGACCGCTGTATAATTACATAGTTTTATTAATGATAAATATAATTAAAAATTAAAATTCAAGCCAAAAATATGTAAATAAATGATTCGATTTCAAACAATAGTTTCCTTTTATTTTAGTAAGTATACTGTATAACTCTTCCAATAAAAATGAAGAAATTGAAACTGATGAAAATATTATTTCTCTGTATGGGAATAACACTTTTCTATCTAGTTAACTCGAGTTACGTAACTCGAGTTGAACCATAGTTACATGAATTTTGACTTGGGGGATAAATCGAGTTTTATTTTTTCCGAGTTGGCATATCATTATTAAATACATGATTTTCTGACTAATGAAATTGCCAGAAGACAAAAAATTATATTAGTTAAATATTTTTTTACATGGCAATTGTTTGCCCTCGGTGTTTTTTCTTGGTTCCTACTAACAGATGGCGCTGCTAAATTTCGTAAATGTCATGTGTAATGTAAGGCAGTGTCCTACCCAATGGTTCTGTTGTTACGTTCTGTAATTTTATCTCGCAACTGTTTGTGTTTATTACTTGACGTATTATAGTTGAGACTAACATAAAGGACATGGATGAAAGTGTGTTAAACAATGAGAAAATATTAAAGGAACTAATTCATGAAACACAAGGCATGACTGCGTTTCTAGATGGTTTAGATGCTTATGCCACACATTTTGTAAGAACCGTTAATACAGAATCCATAGTTGCAGATATTATCGATAAAAAATTCATCCATGAAGTAACAACTTTTGGTCATTCTCAAGTCTCTTTATATTTTGGTAAAACACTGAAGGACTTAAAGTGTGTGATTGCAGATAAGAAGTGTAGAGAACACGAGATGTGGCTACGATATGTCGGACCTAAAATATTACGTATTTTAGACGTAAGTTTGCCACGCTCGTCTATTCAAGATCGTACTTACAAATCTTTAGAAGAAGTAATAAATGTTTTTATAAAACATGTAGACGAATTGTCCAATTACTTTGAACAGATGGATTTAATAAAGACACGTTGTACTATAATGGAACCACTGAAACCGACATATAAAGAGGAATACAGAAAAATTTACATAGGTCTAACGTTCATAAATACTTTTCACTTTTTTAATAAGGTATTGCATGTTATTACACGGGCAGGTCTGTCTCAAAGATTCAGTACAATTATTAAAGACCAACTGTCATATGCTAGAAATTAGGTGCCCAAAGAGATTTCTCTTTTTAGTCTTTGTTAAGTAATCAAAGATATTGTTATTGAGACAAGAACTACCCTCTCTGATAACATAATTTCAAAACCATTTTTTCCCAAACAAGTGTTTCAAGTTTAAGTAGTAATTTTCTTATTAAAAGGAAATTTATTTGTAGCTGATAGAATATGGTTGCACATAGAGGTGTGTCCGAATGGTTCTGTGAAAAATTTAAATCTTATCAATCCCTTTCAACATCACTATAATAAGCTGCATAACTTACTTGTAAATTGGGATTTTAATATTCACATAGCAGAAAATGTTACGACTTTAATTGGTAAGTTGTTTTGTTTACTTTGCAATATTATTGGCCATACCTAATCCTAGAGGTCATTAAAGCTTCAGACATAGTTTATTACTGTCATCTAACAATATCATATTGGGTCAATCATTTCACACGACCTCAACACAAACACATCACTATGACAATAGGCATTTTAAATCCATAATCAAAGTTCACGGTCAACAGTAGGGTGAAAATAAAATAAAATATAAATGTCACAATTGTAAATAATAATTTTATCTCAATATTTTACTTGTCTTACTTTATAGATTCATTTTTGAGAGAAACACATAGTGAAGAACTTGTAGAAACAAAGCAAGCAGGGAAGGTGCCAGATTGTATTATATGCTGCTCTGTGGAGTTACTGAGTGACAATCACGTACCTCTACCCTTATGCACCTGTGGGGCTTATTACCATAGGAGCTGCTTATTTGAGGTTATATTAAAATTATCCTTTTTGCCTATAACAGTTACCCGTGTATAGTGTAGAACGATTTAATTAGCTAAAATTGACATTTTTGATCGACTTCAAAAAGGAGGAGATACTCAATTCGTCTTTATTTTTTTTACTAATTTATTCTAGATACCCTCTCTATTGTATAGTGAAGATGTGAATAATGTTATAAATGAATATGCTGCAACGATCACATCTCATTTTGTTAAGTGTCACGTTAATGTTTCTCTTACACTTATAGGCAGCAATGGCTACCGTAGGTAACATCAAGAATTTGCTCTGCTCTATTGAGAGAACTGAATCCTAAGTGCAAGAGGGTGCATTATTAGACTTTTAAAAGATTTTTTTTACAGTTGGGGGATGAACTAGTTCATTTTAAAAAAAGTACATATATTATTATTGTGGTTTGCTTCTGATAGTGTTTGTTATAAAGAGCAAATTCTTAAAAGTACAAGTACTTTTCTAATGAAAAAGGGTTTTTTTTTAAGGAAACTGTTTTATTTTTTTTACTCGTTAAAAGTTATGACCAGATTGTTTTGTGAAACCAGTATCATTTACTATGTTATTCTGCTTTGCTGATTGTGTATCACATTATCCATACTTATGTGTAATAAATTATCGATTTTTCAGTGGTTTGTAATCTGTATGGGAGTTCGCACACCATCGTTTGGAGTAGCAATGGGCCCTTGCCCAAGTTGCGCGAAGCTCATACGTTGCAATGGAACTGACTGAAGGTAACCACGGTGAAGCATGTAGTGTAGTAGGTAAATGTGTTAGTAGTATGTAACAATTTTGTTACAGCGAATCAGGAATGAACTTCAAGCCAAATATTCTTAACATGTACACTGATAGTTAGTATATTAGTATATGCCACAAATTGGCATTGAAATCTGTTAAAGTTGCAGTCTTAAGCTACCCTAATTTATGATTATTAAAAAAACTAATATAATTAAATACTACTAAAATTTTTCAACACATGTTCCTTTAAAAAATATATATGGATTTTTTTAAAATTAAAATAACAATTTTTGTTAATTAATTGATTTTTGTTAATTAAATCAACAAAAATACGTAATTATTTTATTTCCAAATAAATAAGGGATTCTTACTAAGTCAGTTTTTGGCATGAGCTGTGAAAACTAGGTGGTTGGTTGTTTGGGAACTATAGTTATAGGCCAACATATAGGCTGTGTTTATCCCGAAATACCCACTGGCTCAAAATCTCCGCGGATAACAAACACCGCGGGGCACAGCTCGTAAGGAATAAATACATTGGAGATCAAGTATGTTTTACATATTATATTAAAAATCAAATAGTTTTGTTTTTTTTTATTTAAACCCTCTCTCATTTTATAAAAATAAATAAATATGTTATTTCAATTTGCGTTTGTTTTACTTTTAAATTTTCCTAATATTTCCCATTCCACATTCATTCAACTCCATGAAAACTATCCAAATTACACATTATGTCTAAGTTAATAAAAGTCTGAGGGACAGACAAGGCAACAAAGCACAAACTAAAATTTATGAAACATATATTATTATTTCTTTTATTGACAGATGCCTGATTCTATATGTAAATGAAGATTTCGAATAACATCTAATACATGACAACCCTGGCATGCCGATCTACCGAACGCACAGAAACTCAACTTTGCACACACTTAACATGATACCTACTTATAGGAAGATAAATAATAATTTAAAAAGATTCTGAAAACACTGAATTGTAGAGTAAGAATTTTTTTTAATTGTAGTAGGAATGTGCAATTGAATGACCTGGTGCACTGGTTAGTGCCCGGGACAGCTAAATCCTGGCCGAATGCAATTAATACTCGGAACACTTACGTGTGATTAGGAGGAGCATTTTTTTCTATTTCTGAGTGTGAACATGAATGTAGGGTAAACCACACAGTAATCAGACACTGCAGTACTCACCCTTTAGACGTTTTTCCTTAAAAACAGCGTTAAACTTTAGTTACACTCCAATACTAATGTTTAATGGAATCCTTGACGTCTGATTGATTAACATTCAAACATGCGAACCGATACAATCAGATTCTGTGTGAATTTAACTCCGACAGCAGCCTGCCCGCATGTGTACAATTTGCTATTTTTTCGTAAATCCTCTTACAGTTATGGATAACTTTTTACTCATTGAAATTGTGGTAAATTATTAAGTTATTTAATTATAAAACGATACAATAGCCATATTTCGAGCTTATAAAATATTTATATAAACAAAAACAGTAAAATTTGATTACCTGACTACCAGGTTATGAAGTTTTCGGGTAGGTTTATCCAGATGTCGGCCATTAGTGGCCGACTACTGTTTTTAATATGCTTAAGGACCTTATTTGGGTGGCGTTATGGTCGAGTGGTTGACCCTGACTGCAAAAACGGAGGTAGCGGGTCGATTCCCAGCCAGGACAAGATTCATGAGATGATGAGCACGTTGTGTCTAGGTGCAACAAAAATATCTATTTAAGTATCGTATGTATATGTATGTTTATAAGCTGTACGGTTACTATAACGCAGGCATTTAATTGTCTAATTTGGAATCAGATAGCAGTGTGGAATTGTCCCCAAATTAATATTATTATTATTTACTGTTAAAATTAACACATTAACCAGTTTTCGATAAGCCGATTCTTTTGAACACAAAACGTTGCAAGCAGATGCTGACCCATTCCCAGCGGAGGAGTATGTGGCTGACTATAGTATACAGTAAAGCAGACTAATGGAAAAATATAGTACAGTAGGTAATGATGAAATTGTAGTTTTTCATTATTTCATGTGTTACAGTTTTTTACTGTGTAAAATGAAATAATTATAATTTAACAATAATAAGACAAAACTATTGAAGTTAAATCGGTTCCACTAGAAGTTTAATAAATAACGGTTTCACATTGAACATCGGATTTTATATACAAGTAGGTACCAATAAACATTTAAATTAGTTCTCAGAAATTTCAATTCGTGCTAAAGGCGTCTTGACTACTGGGTGGTTTACACTATGCAATTTTCAGATGTCTGGTGCACATAAGACAAGCACTAATTTGAGATAAGATGGCTGTGAATGGCACTATTACACATGAAAATAAAACGATGCAGTTCATTTACTTTTTAATATTATTAAAAATTACGTAGACATATTTTGTGGTTACATAGAATTATTCTTTATAAACAAAGTCGCGATTACTGCTTGAATCAGCTTTCCATGTGTGATGCTGATAAATGATTCTCCTTAAAACGACATCAGCAAATTGCAATTGCAAAGTTACTGAATCCACACAGATCTACTTCTGTATTCCAAGTACACAATAATGAAAGCAGATATTGTTCATTACACATAGAGTTTTTCCAATTAAGCTTATTCTTCACATGACAAAATAAATGCATGAAGCTTTCGTAAAGAAATTGATACATTCAGTGCTATAGCAATGTTAAGTTGCTGTCATTTAGGTTGTCATGTAAAAGCAAAGTGACTGACTTAAGTTTATTTTAATCACAAGGACACAGTGAGGCTAGTACTTGAGCCTGGAGCTTCTCCACTTTGAGGGCCAGTTTCGCGACCAACATTCTGAAAATAATATAAATCTATATTGGTACAACAGATCCTCATTATAGATTAAATATTCCTTTGTCAAAATTTGAATGAAATATGTTGCCTAATTACATCCTATGTGTATTACTTTGATGTTTACTTTTTCTCATTAAAGACCGTTTAGATAATGAATTGATTGAATCAATCAAAATGTGTCGGAGACACTGATGATCAGACAATTTTGTGATATGAAATGTACATTTATATGTAATATTACTTCTTCAGTTATATTAGATAGCATGCCATTAAATGAAAATTGTTACGTTTTAATTGAACTGAGCAACATTTATTTTTTATTTAACTTTTTGAATGTCAAGGATTTCACTTGTCTGCTATGGAAAGGTAGCAATTCGGCAAGGCAGTCAATTTGTTAAATATTAACTATAGTGTATTGAATAGACAATGTTATTTTATCTCACAAAAACATTGTACATCACAGATGTACTATTTAAGCAGGAAAATTAATGTATAACAATGTCGTCAAACTGTCAGAAGTTCATACCTTTACATGAATTTGATTCTTGAGCATTGCTGCACGCAAAATTAACATTGATGTCCGTCGTTGATATTCTTTTCCCATTGCCAAACTTCTTTCAAACGTTGTGCTTCGTTGGTCCACATCTTTAGCATACAGAATTTTATTGTGTGAATCAATACGAGCTTGAATCTGACCATCAAGTATTAATTGCATGAGCTCATCTTCCAGAGCGTTAACTGTACGATTAAATGCAGCAGCCATCAGTCTCATGTCAGCCGAGAGATATGGACTAAAGTATTGAATCAGAGCTCTGTTTCGAATCTGCATGTACAGTGAGTTTAAATGAGGAGCTAAATACATGTCTAAAAGGAGATTGTCCCGAATCTCATCCAATAGCCTTAGGCAGGAAGCATACTTAGATTCATAGAATTTAAAGATAATGTCTCGTAATTGTGGCTCTAGTTCTAGGAATAATTTAAAAGAACTGCTAACTATAACTTGTTTTTGTAGTTCAGAGCGGTCAAAGGTGGCGAGGGCACATAGGCCTCCATACACGGCCACATTGTTGCTGCTCAACAATTCTGGGTAATCACAATGATCAATGCTAGCTGCTAGAAAATGTTTTGCAGCAGACTTGTATTTCTTTGTCGCTAGCTCCGCTAAACCAGCAGCACATTTTAAACGTGTCAGTATAGATTGATTTGAATCCTTGCCTGGCACTTCGTTGAAATCTGGTGTGCTCTCAGCTTTAGAAACATAATTAAGGACGTGTGCCCAGTTTTGCAGATAGACCGATACCTTTACCACATTGAGACACATCATTATTATGTGTTTGCCACTGGTGCAATAATCTCTAGCTCTTGAATAGCATTTTAAAGCACTGGTTAGATCACCACAGTCTAGGTAGTGATCACCGAGATCATCATGCCCTCTCCTAATACTCTCTTTGATGGAATTAGTTTTATAATTTTTCAAGTCTGTATCTAGTTTTTCTAATTTTATAGCGGCTTTTTTGGTTTTTGATTCAATCCAAATGCTATCGAGCACAGGAATGTCCTGGGAGCCCATCTGTATTGCAACATCCGGTAAGCCAGCAGATGCTACAGCTTCAGCAAGCTTCTTGTGTAAGGTTTGGTATAGACTTACATTATAGGTAGTCATGACATAAGTTATAGCCATTTTAAGAGCTTCTAACCTAAGTGAAGGGCAATGGTCTGATACAAACATTAATCTGTATAGCTTTGCAAAACCTGTGTAGGAGGCAGCATACGTTTCCAAATCCAGGGAAGGGTTCTCGACGACGTAACATTCTGTTTCATTATTTTCATTGTCTTCAAGTGGAACGTCCACTTGCATAGGTTCAGCGTTACTCTGAAAGAAATCGGACGACATTGTTATATGTGTTATTTGCATAGGAAACTTCTTCAGAGCTGACTATACCTATTTGTATTTAATTAAAGTTTTGTGCTTACCATTTCAAACATTTTATATCAACAAACTTCACACGTAAAGGAAAATACGCGAATTCCACTGTCAACGCAGGAAACCAACCTAGAACACAAAGTATTGTCTTATTCCTTGCACTTAATAAGTTGAAGATTCAGCGCTAATAGATGAGCTTATTTTCAAGAACTTCTGCAAGATACTCCGGTATGATTGGATATGAAACAATTATTTTCAAAATACCTTTATCATTACGTTTCTTTTCTGCAGCGGCATTTTTCTTTTTTGACGAGGGCTTTTAGTGTTACCATTAGACTGAAGATGTAATATTTTATAGATAAAACAAAACGTACTAGCACACGATATATTTTAATGTTTTTTGCTCAATACTTCCATTGAAGAAAAAATAAGAATCAGTTTCATGTTTTAAAATATTTATGTACATTTTAATCAAAGTTAGTGTTACAGAGAAATGAGAGAAATGACTGAGAGATGTTGCAATATTTTTTGAATAATTAATGACTAAACTTTTACATAAAAATGATTCTTATATAAAACACCCGTAGTTGTACGCATATAAGGAATGTTTATATTATTGTATATACTATTCGTGAAGAACAGGTAGGATTATTTATTTAAAAAATATTATATAAAATAAAAAATATTATCTATAAATCAATAATTTTATATTGTAATTAAAACTTCATTAGAGTCATGAACTAAAATTCATTTACATGTCAAGTCAACTTCTGGGTAAGTTTTATTCAATGTAATGTGTTATGAATGTATTAAACATTTAGTTCTTATTTTGGAAATATATTTCATGTACAGAATTGACCTCTCTTCAGTTTTATTATAAGTATAGATAACGCGTTGCAGCAAAATTAAAAACTATCTAATCTGTTAAGCAATTTACAAAATCATATATAAAACATTGCATAATGTTTAAATCAAGTTTTATTTATTTTTACTCCTACCGAGGGTGAAATTGAAATAATACTAAATTTTTATTGGGGTACTTACCTACAATAGAGAATATTCAAGTACTGCGACTAAATTCATTCATTCATTCGCCTCTCACGATTAAGAAAACAAAGCCATGAGCAATGAAATTTTTTTTATTTTTCTAATTGGCGTCGGATGTTAACTTTAGTCACCTTAAATCTCCACCCAAATTTTATGACGAACCTGAGTGGACTCTGCTATTTATGCTTGTTAAAGCCAAATATTTAGGAATTGAGAAAATTGTAATTTAAAAATTGTAATAAGCTTCAAACCAATTCTAAAATTTAAAAATACTGTACATATTTTTGTAATAATAATAATAATTTATTGCAAGTTGGTTATGGTGGAAAAATTATCTACAATGTCATCGATCAAAGAATAATTTGATTTGATGTAGGAATAACCTATCTACCAGACCAATAAATTAATTAATCTGTAAAATTAAATTGTAATGAGTTAAAGATAGTACGTATGTTAAAAATAGAATCAATTATTGATAAGATAAATGAAATGTAACATAATAGGTACTAATAATAATGTATAGGTATCTCGCCTTATTTTATTATTGCATTTTTTTAATTCCTTTTGTTCTAAATATTCGTTTATATAATAAATACAATATTGTTAGAAACAGAATTAGAATCTACGTATTGAATAATAAAATGATTTATGGCCTTGTTACAACTTCTCTTTACTAATTACATGAAACATACATCCAACTTTCAATAACTCCAATTCGATAGTCATTAGACCTGTGTAGTTCGCGAACAAACTAGTTCGAAAGAGTGCTCCCACGGATGAACTACGCGAACTAGGTCCCACATTTCCCGCGCCGCAGTTCGTTAGTTCGCTACACAATGAGTAAAGGTGACGTCAACCGAACTAAAGTCGTCTCGCTCACACTCGCACGAAACGCATTCATTCGTAGTTTTATGCCATTTTTAGTGTCCAAAAATTTTAAGTAAATGTACAGTGTTGATTAATATTGAAAGTTTGTAACTATCGAAAATAAAACCTGATCGAAAAAAAGAACTAAATTTTTATTTTTATATATTTAAAAAAAATGGGATTTAATGGTTTTATTTATTTTTTAAATGGGAATGAAACTGAAGATAAAAATATTATTTACGTTAGTATGAAAGACCAAAACTAAATATGCTTACAGTAAACCACGGCAGTTGCTATCTGTATTAATTTCAATAGAAGTATCGTAAAAAATTTAAATGTTGCCCAAAGTCACTATTCCACGCAGAAAAAGTCGCGGGCAAAAGCTAATTCAAAATAAGGCATATCATTCGCTCGTTTTCAAACTGCTCCGACTGCAAAAAGCGAAGAACTGAGAACGAATCACGAATCACGAACTAACAAACTGAAAGAACGAACTAGTTCGTTTAGGAACCGCGACCTAAGTCGTTCGATCTCAGGTGCGAACGATTATGCCCAAGTCTAATAGTCGCACAATAAACCCGACAATAATAATGGCGTGAATCCTAACTAGCCGGTAAGACAGGAGCTGTCATGTCAATGTCATTCGGCTGTCAGACGTCATTTTTGACATATAGAATTGTTGCAATATCTTATATTATTATATATGTATATTAGCCATTCCGTAATTTTTTATTTATGTATGTTTATAGGCAAATGTTAGTGTATTTTAGCATAATTACTTTAATAGGGATAATCAAGAGTTAGATTTATTACGTGTTCTTGGCTATTTCTATAATTGCACTTAATAGCTACTGTGGGGTCATCTACGTATAACCCTCTAAATTTCGAATATCATTCATGTTCATGAGGATTAGTAGCTTTATTATTTTTTACGCGACAGACGAGAGACATTGTATTATTTTTCCCAGATTCAAATTGTTCTCCTTTGAATATTGCATGTAATGCAGCGAAATTAATAGCTTTATTAACTTTGGGCTGAGATTAAAGCACTTTGTGTCGTATATCATGTCGTCAATTCTAGCTGAACGGGTATTTGTTTTAAGTTATATATCTAGTGGATCTCTCGCTTTCCGAGATCAAACTATTAAAAGTACACTTAATGTGAATCCGTAGTATAGGTTGCTTTATTAGTTTACCAAGTAACATTTAAATTCGGCCGCCGGTTTTCACGTGATGCACGAATTGACAGGCAGATTGACAAAATACAAAAAACAGTGTTTTTAGCTTTTATCTCGTTACTTAACTAACTTCTTATCATAATTTTGAATATTTTTATGTATAGAAAAGTGTTCCTTGAATCATATTCTTATGTGGATTAACCAGAAGTATCAGATATAAGGTTGCCTACCTTATAATAGATTTTTTCTATAATGTACGAGATAGTGTTGACACTGTTTTCCTTTTCTAGGTCTTAAAAATTCTAGCAAAACCTTATCTATAAAACAACAATCCGTAATCACAACAAAACAAGAGTTCGTGATTCATTGAACATTGTATGTACTTTACTATTATAATAAATAATAATAAATTTAGATTTAAATTTGCTGAAAGTCTTATTCATCAAGACTGAATATAATTCCAAGTGTCCTAGTTCATCACAGACATAGTAATATATACCTACTGTTTTAGAGAGTTTTAGGTTATAAGTAAACGATTACGCAAAGACCGTAAAAACCTGAAGAATATTTTATTTATTTACATATTCGAGCCAAATAAATCAAACTGTAATATTATGCGTGTAGTGTAGTAGGCACACTGCGCATGCCCTGAGGAAATCGATACTGCCTACTGTCAAGTTCATCCTCTACCGGTCGTCGGTTCATTATGAAATGTTGCATCGTATGGCTGTGAAATAAATAAAAGTTGAAATTGTTATAATTAATTCAAGGCATGAACTATCTTTCCGTCAATTTAAAATCGCCATAGTTGAAACCTATAGGTAAGTTTTTAATATTAATTGAAATTTAACTTAAAAGTTATTATATATTAGAGTATATGTATTGTGTAACTGTGCATGTACAAAGTACTAGTACTAGTATTAGGTACATGATAAGTTTACGATTGTGAGGTGCATGTCAACCTTCAACCAGTAGGCTACTAAGCCGCATTGCACTAGTAACACTGCAAATAACTTTTAGATAAACGACATAATCATTAGGTACCGAACAATACAATTAAAAAAATAACGATATCTTTATCCTTTTGATTGGTTTTGTGATTTGATTAATTGATTGGATTTCGTAATTTATTATTTTTACTTTCTTATATTAAGTTCTTACTTTTTCAAGATATATTAATCGCACGCTAGTGGTTTTATTAGGTGGGAACTAGACACATTTAAAGCGAAAAAATATTTAATATGAAAGGTCCTGGTTAAAAGACTGGCGCCAATCACAGCCTGGTAAAATGTCGATTCTATTAAGTGTCTTTGTAGTAGACGTGAGATCTATGCAATTTATGTTGGACGGATTTTTCATAACATTTAGGAAGACGCTTATTTACAGTTATAGTTACAATATGAGGTGAGAGGCCAGGTCCGTTAAAAAATTCAAACACTGTTCACAGAAATTGCTCCCTTGTTCCTATTATGATGCTCTATTCTGCTGATAAACGCACACCTTCCCTAATTACTTTATTAAATTACATAGATCCAACATTTTAAGATTATTGTATTCGAAATGCCAGAAGTTGTATTGGATCTAATTTTTCATACATATTGTAATATGAAAAACCGTGTATCCTAGCTTAACTGTTTACAAATAATGGACTTCTTGCTCTAATCTTCTTGTGCTAAACTTGACTGGTAACCAAAGGTCGTAAGTTCGATTCCAACCCAGGAAAAGCAAATTTGCCTGTACTAGATGCTATATACACCCAGACGGTATAATAAAAATATCTATATTATAAGTATAATAAAGTATATTTGTATATTTATGAGCTATCCGGTTACTACAATACCTGTATTACAAAATTAGGCAACTAAATGTCTTTAATTGCCTAATTAGGAATCAGACAGTCGTGTGTGAAATTGGCCCAATTATTATAGTATTAGTATAATAAGTTTATAACAACAACACTTTGCAATGCCTTACTTGTGAGACTAGTTTTTCTTATATGTAGTTATTGATAAATTGAAATATTCCTATAGATACCTAAGGGATATCATGTATGGCGTACATACCTACCTACAAACAAGACTTTTGTTGTGTAATGATAATTGATTTTACTAATAAATAAATAGGAAATATTCTACAAAAATTATATCTTTTTCGTTTATTTGGCGCTACGGTTGGTCACGCGTGTATTGTATTTTTAGATAAAGCGTCGCGGCCAAACAAATGTGCTCAGCTTTACGTTCTAAAATAGGACAAAACATCGCTACTTGCGTCTTGAATGACGCTGTTACTTTAGTGTTACTATGGTGAGTATGCATATTGCATCACATCTCAAATCGTAATCGTGATCAAGAGTGTTAAGCCATTATCAAGATAACCGATTCGCAACAGCAGATTATCGTAACAGATAAACACTATGTAGTTATCGGTGTTGATAATTGTGATAATAATAGCTATAAATTTTTAGGTGGGTGAATGGCTCTACACAAATTTGTGTAGAGTTAGTTATGATGAAATCTGTATTACTATCGCTGCTGGTATATCTGTGGCATTGTCATGGTGCCCTGGTGGTTCGACAACAGAGATCAGCTCTTAATGAACGCCCGATCATTGGCGTTCTGTCGCAGGAACAATCTATGTACCTGCACACCAAATTCCCTGAAGAGAATTACACAAGCTACATTGCGTCGTCTTATGTAAAAGATGTTGAATCATCCGGTGCCCGAGTGGTGCCCATAATGTAAGTGAAAATAATTTACTTTTGTTTTGTTGAATTTTCCGTATCAAAAAAGAGTAAATACCGAAAAACATAATAAATTGCATTGATTTTAGGATTGGGAGGGACCGCAACTACTATGAAGACATCATGAGTAAAATTAATGGGTGAGCAAATTTGGAATGACCTAATAAGAAACATTACATATACAAATGGGTACATGTTTTCAATAAGAAGAATGTAACAAAAGAGCAAACAGCCGCCACCAACGGGTGCTGCTGCCTAAGGATATATGCAACCGACCATTATTAGGACTTTAGGAAAGGGACTGGTATTATCAATTAGTCCAGTGAAACATAGAGGTAACCCCTAAAACGATCCAAATTGTAAATTTTGAGGTTAGATAAAGCACAAGAAAATTGTTCACAAAAAGTGATTGACTATAGAAATTTTAAAATGAAATAAAATTGTCATAGATATTTCCAATACAGACCTGTAGATATTGTGTAGTTTACAAACATAACTAAATATTGACTAAGTGTGCATAAATTATCTTGAACCTTAACGTATCATATTCCAGAATTCCATTAAAAACATAAATTGTAGAAAATGTGTAGATTACTTTGAATTATTATTTTCGTTCTAGCTACTGTATCATTAAGGCACCCAGGTCGTTGTCTAAAGTAATCCTATATCTATGGCGTAGATTATAACCATGTTTTACATACATTTATTTTCAGAGTTCTCCTGCCTGGTGGTGCTACGTACTTCAATCAATCAGATGGCTATGCAGACGCTGGACAGCACATTTATGAGATAGCGCAAGAACTTAACGACCAGGGAGACTATTTTCCTATATTCGGCACCTGTCTCGGTTTCGAGCTTCTCATTATACTTGCTTCTGGCCGCGGTAAAATAGAGAACAGAATAACATGTTACTCTTACGACAACTTGCCTCTCGATTTTACTGACGGTGGGTAAAAATGTAAATATGTACGTGTTTCGAGTTAATTATTTTTAATGACGGAAGGAATTACAAAAACAAAAAAAATATCTAGAAATAGAGTGGCATAATATGCAATATTACTTAACCTGTACTCATTTTGGAATTTCAGATTTTCGATCCAGTAAGATGTTTAAGAAAGCTCCTGAAGACGTGGTACAGCTGCTGGCTAACAACGATATAACCGTAAACGTACACCAGTTCTGCATTGTTGATGATGTAAGCAAGTATTTTTAACTTGAGCAACTATTGAACACTAGATACATGAATATCAAGGAATTCACATCGGACGAATATACGCGAGTTTTGTGCCATTTTACATGAAGAGACGAATTAACGTGTAGACAGTCACTAGTGGCCCTGCCCCGTTGGAGGTTTGCAACCGACGTCAATAGAACTGTTGGTATCCATTGCTTGAGCATTCGATCTTGGACTACCGGCTGATATTGATTGCCAACCGCACTGTAGGAACAGTACCTCCAAGTTAATAACACAGTCCAGCTAGTAATTTAGTAAGTGCAGTCAGTCTTTGTCGTCTTCTATGTTGATGAGAATTGAAACTGAAATGGTCGCTTTTAGTGTACTGTGAACAGTACCTACTCGAAACACAAATTGTTTCAATGACAATTGCTTCATTATAGAAATTGGCGTAACGATTCTACTGTCCTGGACGAACCGTAACGAATGAATGTTAAATATTTCTGTATATTTATCAGGGCTTAAAACCATGTATAACATTGAGTATCAAAAAATAACGAAATGTTTGCAGAACTTAAAATCGCACAACTTGACTGCAGATTGGCGGGTGACGTCATACAGCTACGATGCATTTGGTGTGAAGTTTATAGCAAGCATCGAACATAACAGGTGAACTTCAAATATTTTTATATTAAAAAACAATTTATACTTTTTATGAGAAAGTAATTTTATAAACATTAGAATATATAATGGGTGGTTTAAAGGGCCGTTGGAGGGTGAGGTATACTAAATGGGGTACTTAATAGACTTCAGGATGTCTCAAATGATTTAACACACGAGCGGGCTTGGGTAACGTCCTAAGTTAGGTTCATAAACTTACGACAACACGGATGACGAAGAAGTACCCACATAGCGTTTACTCTGTGATTTTATCATCAGCAACACCTTTATCGTTCCACTGTCGGACAGTGCTGTCTTTTTAGCATGAGAAAATGAAAGACTTCAGGCAACCGGCCAACTGCGGATTAGAACGTACTCGCGTATACTCGTATACTCGTAGATATGATAGGTAGCAAAGAACCAGACCTAGCATTTAACTAGTGTTGTCTTGAAATTGTTCAATGATAATTTTTTTTCAGGTATCCGTTTTACGGAGTCCAATTTCATCCGGAGAAGGTTCCTTTCGAGTGGAAGTTGAGCAAAAATCATCCTCATTCCGCAGAAGCTATAAAGGCTAATCGTTATTTCATGGACTTCTTTGTTAATGAGTGCAGGAATAGCTTTCATTCCTTTTCAAGCGCGGCTGCAGAAAATCAATACTTGATATACAACTATGAACCTAAGTTCACTGGTGTTCTAGGAAGCGCTTTCCATCAATGTTACTTATTCGAGCCAAGGGGAATGGTTTCCAAAATGTTATCCAAATGAGTTAAGATTAATTTCGTCAGAGTTCGAAACCAAACACACTCTTAAGCGCCCATTAACAGTTTTACTACAACTGACAGGCTTACTAACAGATACGGCTATCGTCCCCTATTATTTACGCAGTTTGTCGCTTAAAGCAATGTGCATGTATTGGTTTTAAGTAAAAATTATGTCAATTTACTATAAATACTTTGGCAACAAACACTTCTGCTTCTTGCATTCTTGGGATAATAAATATATTAACGTCCAACTAAATTGTTACCTAATGAAATATAGCGAACCAAGTTCAGACAAACTGATACAGAATTGTGAGATAATTAGCACACTTATTAAATAATACGTAATAGATAATACAAACATCGTAACTACGGAAAGCTTTTACATATTGTCCATTTTGTGACATGAATACGAGTATATACCAGTATACTTAGTTATACGTGTACAAAACGATTGAATGATTGAGAACTGCACAAAATAGTATTTTGACACAAAAGCACAATGTATGATGATGATGTATGTATGATGATACTGTATGATGGTACTTTTAAAAATTCACTTGACTTTATAAAGTCCACCAGCTAGAGTGGTTTTGTGTTTTGATCAAAGCGACACCTACGTATTAATAAACGCTGCCAAATGTTCAGAGCATAAATAAATGACTGGTGTTTTTTTTTACATTTCGACAACTTTACATTTAAACTTTGTAACACGTACCATAATTATTACCACGCCATTTTAGGTCGGTTCCAAATCTAGCTAACGATTTAATGTGTCTTAGTGACCGTCGAGACTCACTAAGAAGGTAATGCATGGTTCTTAAGGTATTTGATTACTTACAATGTGCATCAATAGCTTCAGGCCAGTGTTATGACTGTACTATGTTCTTGTTTTGTTGAACTTTACATTTGAAATCTGCGCGTGTGGTTGATCAAGCGGCCGCATGTAGCTTAAGGCTGGATTCGGTCACCCCAAGTGTAGACTCTCCACGACTTCATAAGCTTAAACAAGACTGTAAAATAGTATAATAAAATAGGTTTATTATGTATTCAACAATATCGCAATATTTTTTAACGATATCAAAGTTCTTACTATGTAGCCACTGTAAGTCTAAATATATATACATTATACATATATATGTATAGTTATATAATACGTTGAATAGAACAAAATATTGTTAAAGCTTCAATCCAATTTAAGCCAATTTTAAAACATATGTTTCTGTAACCATCTTCACTTCAAGAAAATCAATTCAGGCCGGTGGGGGTAAAAGTGATTGCGTCTTAATTATTGTAATAATAGGACAGTCTCAACAGGTCGCTGTACTACAGCCAGTCCTTATTGCGTACACAGTTACAAAATTAACTTGAATGTTAATGAAAATTATCAGTGTGTGTGTGTGTCTGAACATATTCAGAGTGTGATTTTTTTGGCTTGCGTTATAATATAATTATATTACGACGGATTACATATTACATAGCATTATATTCGTAGAATGCGCTTTATTTCATTGTTGGCTTGTAACCTATCTAACCTCTACGTGTTTTCAAGAGTATTAATTCAAATCGATCAGTACTATTGTGGCAATTATGAATATCAAGTTGTACAGGTTTTAGGTACACAAATGCTAATGTAAATTTCTTGAATAATCTAGAAAAATCTATACTGGTCTCTCACTTTTCTTGTAACACTCCTTCGCTGGTATGATTTTTCACATTCCTGAGCTGCGGTCTATTAATTTGTAATAAACATACATGTACAATAATAACACTGGTCAACAATATTTTTTTTTTTGTCACACGAAAACTGGTGTCAAATTTTAAATGTACTAGGGTTAGTAAACACTAATATATCAAGAAAAAAAATTGGCACATCAGGTATTTTTGGGACATCGAAACATATATTTTTGTAAATAGTATATTGATCAACTATATAGGCAGGGATTATTTCTTCAACAGGGCTCACCATTTGGTCATTTTTAACTTTTTCAACAAGAGAACTCATATTTTCGTAGGTCTCTTTTGTATTAGCACACTGAGCAAACGGCACAAAAGGAATTTTGTTTCCGTTATGCAAGAACACTGTTTTTTCAAACTGGTTTTTTAAGAGTAAATGAAAAATCGGCAGTGACTTGAATCATATTCAAAATGTTATAAATCTATCACAATAGAAACGTAATTACAATAGAATAAATGGTCTGCTTTAGAAAAGTAAGATTTTATTTCATCGTCACGATGCCGAAAGTAAGAAATTGTCATATCAACAGAAAGTAAATTCCCTTTTTTTTTGCTAGTCAAATCACGTATTAGATCATTTAAATCATTGTGTGTCAATAAATGAGGTTCTTTTAAAGTTGACGGCTCATAACTTAAATCACTTTGTTGCGATACCTTATGGTGCTGACAGCACAAATTCCAGATTAAAAACAGATTCCTGACTTTTTGGTTGATTCGGGAGCTTTGGAACAGGCAGTTCAGAATTATGTGACATGGGTCTGATGGCCGAAAACAATTTTGGATACTCTATAGTTTGTTTAGACTTGGTTGTAATGCTTGTAGTTTGAGTGAAACAAAAATAACAATCACATATGTGAACTTTTGGTTCTGTCCAAATCATTGTATACTAAGTGGTAAATGTCTAGGTTT
>DWUN01000441.1:0-22869 GCA_018249975.1 Passova gellias
TATAATAAAAAAAGTTTAGTCAAAATACTCTCAGTAGCTTTTGCGTGAAAGCCGGACAACAGACAGACAAATATATCAAAATCTATTTTTTTGACTTGTGTCACTTGTATGAAGACCCCTAGGGGTAATTTTTTTAGTATTTATTCAATGTATAGAATTGAACTCTTCTACAGTTTTATTATACATATGTATGTATAGATTACAACTTGTAGCGGTAAGCATTGCCGTATGCATAATACTGTCAACATCGCAAGTTTTGATTTTGGCCGCAATATTATTTTATTATTATTATTTGCGGCGAATATTTCGGCATTCGCCGCTCAGGTTTCTCGGCGTAATTAAGATTGGAATCAATAAATAATGGATGCTATTTATAAGCAGTTCGCGTACCACCCGTATGCGGGCTCTACCTAAGTAGGTCTCGAACGGTTTTAGAAGTAAAGAAGTCTTTTCATTATCGTGTAGTGTTCAAATTAATTTTTAAACACAAGGATTATACTGACGTAGTAGCTCCGTTGTAGAGTCGACTCTAAATATCTCTCTACACACATATTTTTCATATGTAATTGGATATTAAATGACAAATTGTGAGAAGTGGAATCTTTAGATTACATCACCATACAGTTTTGGAATGATGTCCTTTTAATAAATGTCATTTATTTTTAATTATTTGATATCACATTTAATATATGTATGTTCCAAATATTATCGTATACATTCTAGAGATGACAGATACAGATATAGATACATATAGATACACAAATCAGTGCTCTATGTAACCCAATCTATCGCGTTACAAATAATAATATTTTTCACATTAACACCTTTACGATGACATTTAACTCTGGTTACAGTAATCAGGTATACGTTGTGCCATCGATGTATTTATCATTTACCTGACAATTTATAAGCTTCGTGCCTTACCCAAGGTATTAGGTAGGTAGGTATTAGAAATAAGGTATCTCTTTGTGACTTCAAACTTTACAAATAAAAACACAACAAATGTTGTATTACTATTTTGTAATAAAAATATTTATGGTTATCCCATAGGCACGTAGTGCTGACCGTGATGGTTACCGATTTTCAACAAAAAAAACCGTACTTCTCTCCAAATGTGGCAGGCATGAGAAATTAAATATACCATTTTGAATTGAAAACCGTTACAGAGGTGCTCAGCTGGTCTATTGTATGTCATATTAACTGAGACCTGAAATGCACTTTCGTGTCCTATATTTACGATTTAAAATAAGTTAAAATTCGCACAGTCCACTGTTTCGCGGATTCCAAGATACAATTGGGAACGCGCGAAAAAAATTAACATTATTGGTAGATGACTTAGGACGCTATACTTAAGCCATTAGAGTTGACATTTAAGTGAATCGTTTGTTCATTGTCTCCGTATTTCTTAAGATATCGCATCCTGCGACTACCTGGAAACGAACGTCTTGGCTCATTGTTAACTGAAGTTATTTTTTGCTAAAGATACCTTTTAAGGCTAAAGAAAGCCCCGTAAAACGGCACGGAACGGAGACCGAGAGGAAGTACGAGTTTCTTTGCTCGGCCGAAGTTGGAGGCATTGTTTCTTTAAGAAACAAGTTCGAATCTCAATACTTTTAATCTTAGCCCGGTTCTATGACACCTAATTAAAATCCTATTGTTGTCGCTTTCTTGACGTCTTCGTTTTTGCAGCCCGTTTGGAAAATCATTATGAAGATAGGTAAGTTTTTGTCTGAATCGTGAGAAATGATAACATAACCTTAAAAGTATAATCTAGCACTGTTAATTTCAACCATTCGGTAAACTAAATCTCGTATTAAAAAAACATAAGGTGAACTTTTCGACCATTTGACGCGCTGTTACCGCCAGCTTGGCGGGGTGTACATTAAAGCTCAGTCATAAGAAATGTTATATTGAAAGTTAAATATAACATAACGTGAATAACTTTTGGAAACATAACTACTTTTAGTTAAATGTATGAGACATACAAACACAATTTTGCATAATTAGATCCTCATTTTTTTCAACAAATTTTAAACGTAACATCACGCCTGTAATCCCCGAAGGGGTAGGCAGAGGAGTGTAGTATACCCCACCTTGGAATAGGTGGTGAGCCTATTGCCATGCACCGGGCACACATCTAGACTCTGAGTCACTACTCGAAATTCTAAATTAGAAAAATTCCAGCAGTACCCAACTCGGGATTTGAACCCAGGACCTCCCGATCGGCAGTCGAGCTAGCAACCGCACGACCAACGAGGCCGTCAAATTTTAAAAATAGAATAAAATCAATTTTGTTTCATAATTAAAAGTGTGAATGAACAGTAAATTAAGTAAACCCAAGGCTGGCTTGTAAAGGCGTAAATTGCAAGCCGCAGTACCAATAATGTGGGGTTAGAACGAATCTCGGCACGTCTTGCGAGTCCCCTTCAAGAAAACAGTCGATTCCCGTGTGAAAGCGTTATGTCCCACAGACTTACAAATACCATAGATAGGGACAACGTTCATCTAACTAAAAGAATTATCAATTATAACAGACTTATTCCTTTTATGTTCTAAAGCCTTTAAAATGAAAATGTCTAAAAAATATTAATCTACGTACATACATTGCACTATTTCGTATTACTTAAACTTTGGTATTTATATATCTTACAGCAGTTTAATGGAATCGAAGAGACCATTTGATATTAATATAATATTCCATTAGTACGTAATAAAGCTACTTTCTATGTGTGCCATGTCTATTTCACTCACAGATCTCTAGGCAGTCAATCGCTAAGACGTCGCTCGAGGGGTCAGGTTATTGTTTATTTTTTTGTAAGCTTCTTCCCTCCATTGTTGACTAGTTCGGTGCGAATATGCCATCTTTCTGTTCCAAACTCGATTCCTTTCGACCAACGACCGTTATATTTGAATGTTTCGAAAATGTTGCTTGCGAGCAATGTGCGTGCATGCATTGGGCATTCCGTTGAAGTTATTTCTTTTGATCGATTACCATCTAACAGATGTGTAATTCAAATATTGTATTTGAAGTAACAATTTTTTTTTCTACCCTTCTGATGGTCCACTGCTGGACGGGGTCTCCTCTAATACTAAGACGGGTTTAGGCCTTAGGCCTTAGGTCTGGCTTCGTGGTCGAGTGGTGCAACCTAGGTGCGAGGTCGTAGTTTCGATTCCCACTCAGGACAAACATTTGTGTGTTGAACACATCTGTTTTTTCCGTGTCCGGTCGTAATAAAAATATCTATATAAGTAATATATCGTACGTATATATGTGTGTTTATCAGCTGTCCGGTTACCATAACATAGGCATTGAATTGCCTAATTTGGAATAGGATGGTCGTGTGTGGAATTGTCCCCAGGTATTCTTATAAAAAAAAAATGAAACGCTGTTAGATACAAGATAATTGGCGAATATGGGCCATTGCGTGCGACAAACGGTAATCGGGTCCTTATTTTTATGTCTGCTCACGATGCGGGCCGCATACCGTAATATTGATAACAGGGTAAGAACCTCGCTGTTTCCTAAGCAACGGCGAGTTTACGGCGACATTTTTCTACACGATTTTTTAAGACAGCCGCAAAAGAATTACAGTTATTCAGTTTTCAGTGTGCAATGAGTATTCAGGGAGGGATAATAGTGTGAGTGTATTCAAGTTTTATAGGCACAATTACGATTGTTTAATTTTACAATGTAAATATTGATTGCTAATTACAATTGAGGATTATGTCGATACTATCAGAAATGGAATTATGATTTTTATAAAATTCAAATACTTATAACTTCAAATTGCATCATTAATTAATGTTTTGTTTTTATTTTAAGGAGAAAATTAATTAACGGTCTCGCGTTCCGAACAATAGGGCGAATGTTAAAATAAAATAAAACCGAACGCAGCTAACAAAATAAAATCAAGTAAAAAAAAAAAAAACTTTTCAATGTTTTCCAAATAAAAGGACTTCAAAATAATGCCGACGCGAGGCCGAATTAACCCGCTCCTACTATCGACGCCACTCGTCCAATTCCAATACCGAAAAAAAAAAATCAGACACGAATTTATATACAAGACTACAGTCCCTTCGTTTATTTACATAGAGCAGTCAAAAAAACTCATAAACCGTACGCAACTTTGGCTCCCGACCGAAAAATAGTTTCCAGACATTTCCCACTGACTTTTCCAAACATACTCATTTCGATCGTTGCCAAATACAATGGTTATTAAAACCTGATGCAGGCCGGAGTCGCTCAAATGATACGGGGGGAGGCATTACGCGTTATGTACTAGGTGCATCTGTAGTGGTGCGGGGTGTGTGGGTGAGTGGACGCCGTCCAGCTTTCGAGAAGCACGCCAGAGCGAGCGGCCACAGACTGTAGCGGGCAGAGCACCCAACGCGAGAGCTCTGAATTTTTTCTCCACAAATGACTATGAAAATGATAAGGTAATTCAGTTGGGAAAATTTCAAAGACAAAGAGACGTTAAAGACGATTTTGCGTTTTACGACGTACAAATTTATTTTTAAAATAAATTAATTTATTATTAAAATTTATTTTACAATTTCGTATTATAGTGGTGATGTTAGATTAAAAGTTATTGAGATTCATAACAACAATACGTGTGCGTTTTTACGGTGATATATACCTACGGAAATTGGTGAAGTTTATAATTGACAGCGCCAAAGTCAGAGATGCGCTCTTCACGTTGCGCTACGTGAAAATTTTCGGCGCTACATTCCCAAAATAACTTTGACCGGCAAGCATTACGAACTGTAGTCCTTACTGTATTGTGTAGAAAAAGTTCACTTCGCGCAGTTGTCGGCAAATAGCGAGTTTTCGTGTAACGCGACGCCTCTGTGCGTTCACTGTCTACGCGAAAGTCGTTCGGCCGCACACATGCGGACTACGCACACACAGGCCCGTGTAAGAGCGAGTAAACTAATACCGGGCCGGATTAATGCTTCAGTTAGTGAAAAAACTTTTTTTCAGACTGCGCCGTCCAGCCAGAGCCGGATTGAGACAAACGTCAAAGTAAATTATTATCTCGTTCACTGTGACGTAACGGCGTACTTTCATTACGCGATAACGTTATTTTCTGTTGCATTTTTTGAGTATTTTAACAAACGAAACAGGTGTGCTAGAGACTTGTGGAGGTGAAATGCGTTTATCGTCCTAGTTTATGTTATTTTGCTTTTTGATACTTTTCTCGTTTCGTGAGGTCAAATAAACAAATGGATTTGTTTCCTTGAAAGTGTAAAACCGAATGTAAATTTTTGAGCAATATTATATAATTACACGTATGTATTTAAAAAGGAAAGGGATTAGTGAATGTAAAAATGTATACCTATTTGGAAAATCTAATATCGCGTAGTAAGTATGAGTGAGTACATTTCGGCGCGAACCATGCGGGTTGGAGACGATTATCTACCTCTATGCGAACCTGGCAACTTTCTCGCAAATTATTCTCTTATCTTGTAACGGAATACAAAAGTAACATTTGCATTGAGTCGGGCCGCGTATTTTTGCGTCACACCCAGAGTACGTGCATAGGACTAAGAGATAGAATGTTAGGGTGGCAAAAATGTAAGTTCATTTAGGAAACTCGATTACACTGAACGGCCGCCCGTCAGTCACTCAGAATACGGCCCTGGTTAATGACTCCCTCCGCTGACCTGCCTCTGTCTTGTACCCCACGCTTCAAAAGTTCAGCTCATTTGAGTGCTTGCGGAGATTTTATTACCCCAACTATACTCGGTATTAAAATTTTGAAAAAAAAAGGGTTGAACAGACGCTGCCGTTTAAGGGCGAAGCACAAAGCTGACCGTTCGCGGCTACTTGATTTCAGGATTAGTTCGCTAATTACTGTTATGAGACAGTTTCGAAACTCGTTTCGAGAGCTCCTTTATAGCCACGCTCCCGGCTCGAATATGAACCTACTTAAAAAAATATAAAAACTCGCAAGTCGTCTGATGGTTTTCGAATCTGTACGAATAAATCCAACGTGCAAGCAAAAAAAAATCCTGCGCATTCACACAAGAAAATATTTCAGACGTAACATTTTGAGAGTGAAATAAAAAAAATTAAAAAGCAGCACGTTCGTAAAAATATTGCTGATAATACGATTAAAGTTGTAGAGCTTACGTGTTTCCAAAGAACGAGTGTTTTGATGAAATTTTTGTACTTGTTACGTACAAAAAAGAAATGCTACTCATTTCGCGAGCTCTATCTAAAGGGAACTTTAGTGGAAGCTTTGATACTGGGAAAGGGATTTCACTATGCTTGTCACAGTGAATTACCATCTATAGTATTTTCTTATATTTGTGTCAAATGTCGATATTTAATTATTTAATATCAGTAACAAAACCAATAAATAGTCTCAAATAACACGATACAAATAAAATCTAGGTCTAATAAACTTACGTCTTCAAATATTTAGCGTTCCATTTTTGGGTGACATTGTTTTATAAATGAGAGACAGTCACCCGCACAAGTTTTAAAAAACGATATTTAAAGTATGTTTATTCCGTGTATTTTGTACGGTTTCCGGGATATTTTTTTACGCACAATGTTGTTCACGTGTCTAACGATAATTACTAGTGTTGGAGGCGTCATTACGTCAAACCGCCTGCTTGCCATCGCATTTTCAGTTTACTCAAGTTATTTCCCTGGGGCTTTTGTCATTGCTATTTAATACTAAGATTTCCGATGTAGCATGTGTTCCCACTTGTGTCGTCGCCTGTACCTAGTTACTTGTATTTATAGACGCAGTCTCACGGAAACGCTATAGTTCTAATTAATAAACCTTCCATCTGAATATTTTAAATATGAACTAGAAATAAAGAACTGAAAATTCTTAGTTCTTTCGGAATCTCTATAGCGAAAGGTAGTTCCTTTGGTACATCCATCATTAAATAAATTTCAGCGGGTATATATAAAACCAGACGTGTTCACTACGGTTAATAATTATTTATTGCTTTCAAATTCCAAATAGAATTATAGTAAAGTTAATTTAGGTCAAACGACATTATCATCAGAGGTCAATGACATATGTAATACTATCCCTAACGTTTAATTTCGATATACATACTTAAAATAGGTATATACATAAGTTAGAAGACATTGCGATAGAAAAAGACACGGTACGGCTTTCAGGGTAGTTTAACGGAATGTTATGTAATCTTTGAATAATAAAGCCTTTTTAGTTAAACGCTAGATAAACTCCAAGGCGAACTAATAATCCCATTATGAATTGGTCGAGTTCAATAGACATGTGTAAATACATACGTTAATTAATTATTGTACATGTCTTAGGGTGGGTCGCAGATTTGTCGTTAGTTGAGGCACTTGGATAATTTCCCCTGTGGGCAACGCCTGCCGCGCCTTTCACACCTGTCTGTCACTCTGTATGATTTCTTACGACACAGAAAAACTTTCAATGTAACGCAGGGCGACCCAAGCTATGAATTCATATTTACTTAAAAATTGAATATCACTCGCCATAGCGCCGAAGGAATACATCGACAGTTGATAATTTAGAGGATTGATAAGGTTCCCAAACCTTTTTTTATTTCAAAACACTACCCCTATTTTATCTGTATTCACGAAAAACCTTACCAACCGCTGCTATCGTTGAAAAAGCCTGATTGAAATAAAAAATATTTGGAAAAAAAAATAGTTTTGTTTTTTAGAGTTTTACTATTTGTCATATGTAATTAATTACTGTCAAGCAATTTAAAAGTCGAATTATGCGATTTTTTTATCTTATTATTAAACTAGCTGACCCGGCAAACGTTCTGTCATAGAAACTATAACAGTATTTCTCCACTATTTAATGGATGTTATTTTACATATAAACTTTCCTCTTCAATCACTCTATTTATTAAAAAAACTGCATCAAAATCCGTTGCGTTGTTTTAAAGATTTAAGCATACATAGAGATACAGGGACAGAGAAAGCGACTTTGTTTTACACTATGTAGTGAAAAGGAAGCAGAAAAATAACATAATTTCATTTGTAATCTTTTTGGCACATTATTTATTTCTTATTATTCTTATAGTCTTATACATTATTTCTTATTATTTCGTATAAATTATTGAATACGACACCTCTAATTAATAATCGTGCATAATAATGCAGACAATTTATACCATTACTGTTGACAATGTAGCATTTACTTATCAAAAGAAACCGTTATTTCCTTTAAGTAAATTAACAGTTGCGGTGTAGCCTCTAATTGGAACAAAGACGTGACGCGTCACAATTATAATGAAATATATACGATGAAATTAATATTATACATAAAATTGCTTGTCTTAGTCGAGCGTCCAGTTTACGTTGAGCCGTCGATACCTTGGGGGGCGAACGAAGGAGATGTGTGTTATGAAGTTTTAGAGATCTAACTGATTGGTCGGTTAAGGACTTCAGAGCGATAAGGGTGCGCGAGCGCTGGTCCACTTCCGTTACAACACGATAGTGGTAACAGCGGCAAAGACTGAACGAGGATAAAACAAGGACAAAACACTGGGAACAGATAACGAATTGGAACAATAACACTTTTATGTTCTGAACACCATCCGATGTCAAGATCGTTCTAATACGCAGCACAGATACAATATATACTCGCGTGGTACAGATAAAAAACATATTTTGTAACGCAGAATATTGACATTGTTAACTGTATAAAACAATAACAATAAAATAGCTCAATATATATAACAAGTAGTGCACATTGCGGGTTATTTATTATGTTACGGTCTATTTATTTTATCACGTTTTATTTGATTATACAAATAACAATGACATTTAACACTTGTATTTTCGCGGGAAAAACTAATTACAGAATTTGCTGATGTTCTTTATTTTTCAAAATAATCCAATGCGGATGAGGAATATCTATCTACCTATACATTTAATAACACTGTAGAAGAGTTCAATTCTGTACATTTAATAAAAACTAAAAAAAATACGCCTAGGGGTCTTCATATAAGTAACAAAAGACAAAAAAAAACATTTTAAAATTTTTGGCTGTCTGTCTGTTGTCCGGCTTTAACGCAAAAACTACTGAACGGATTTTGACGAAATTTTTTTTGTTAGGTAGTTATTAGTCCTCGGCAACATGTAGGCTATAATTTATTTTGAAATACACCAAATGCTGCCCAAAGCCACTATTCCACGCGGACGAAGTCGCGGGCAAATGCTATTAATAAATAGGAATTAATGTAATATAAACTTATACTGTGAATGTTGAGTTTCTTGTGAGGTCATTAGCTTTGATTATAAAGTAATAATATCGTTGGTATTTCCATTAACTTCGCGTTTTAATTCCGAGAATATAGCGTATTGTTACATAACATAAATACAACTATTGGAATGCGTTTCTAGGAGGTACTGATAGCAATGGAAAATTACCTAGTAGAATTAACCACATCTTCTATGTATGTATAAGAAAATATAATTACTATGCTCCTTTTGTACAAAATAGACAATATCATTCCATGAGATATTATGATGTATTTACTATTATATCAGAAGCTGGCGCCTATCGTGCCAAACACACAAGCTAGAAATAAACATAAAACATGAAAGAAGATAACATTATTAATAATAACTAAATACCTACTCTCATGCCTTTGTTCGCAGTTCTCAAAACAGTTAGGTTCAATGAAACTCTATCTGTATGTATTGTTAATTAACAAGACATTAATATAATTGTATTTACTATTATTAATTTTTTTTCATGCATAAATGATGATTTATTAATTTATTTAAAAGTTTAAGTTTAAGTTGGTTTTTATCGAATAACAGCGGTTAAATACGTATTTATCTTTGCCTTTCGCAAAAAAATTTTACGAGTATTATAATCGCGTGACAGTTCCCGCCCAAAGCTCGTACGTCAGGCACCTCATTTAAAATTTATTACAGTTTTTTTTAATTACAACTCTTATAAAACTTTTGTAAATACAGAACAGTGTTGTGAACAGACTTTAAAAAAAAACAGACTATACGAAAACTACCTCGATAAGGACAACTATTAATACATCATAGATTAATTAATATGGGCTTAGGTATACCCGATAAAAAAAATTGCTTATCACTGGTTATGTTATTAAGGACAAATAATAACATTTATCATCGTTACTGTATTTCTCTGAAATTAGAAAAAAAAAACGCATCGCGTGACCGTGCCCGCCTAAAGTCGGTCCGTGTATGTCATTGTCATTAGAAGCATATTAAGGTTTTTAAGGCATGCTAATGAAAGAAGCCGCGCCCGCTCCTTCGAGACCGAGGCGCGCCTGGCCGCGTAACGTGAAAACGTTATTACTTAACACACGAATAAGGTCACCTTTATCTGATCATTGGGGATATCGTTTTAACTAATAGCTAAAATATGCTTTAAGATAATACATAAAGTGCTTAGCACTGTGTCTTTTGTGACGAATGGAGGCGTGTTGTGGGAAAGACAATGCTCTTCGTGACTTAAGACTGTTCATGAAGTTTCATAATATCAATAACTTAATTTTTTTAAATTTAATTAATTGCATAAAACAGCAAACAACAAACAGCCAAACATATTTTGAATTAGATTACATAAATAAGACACAAGAGGATATTTCATTGGTACTCTTTGAAAATAGAATTGACTAATCAGATTTGAATATAGATTTTTATATTACTATGTATGTATATACCTACAGATTATCTATGAATTAATCGTAATCATAATCGCATGCGTGCAAGGGGTAATTAAATCCCCTAATGGCCCATCGAAGACAAGATAAGGTTTGCGGTCGGAAGAAGCCTCCACTTTTCTAATTACTCTTTCATTAGCTGATGGATTACTCACGCTCGCGTTACCAACATTGGAGCCAAGTAGATGACTAGTGATGTGAATATTGATTCAACCTAACAAACACGGAATATCGATTTTCAACGCAACACAGTTTTCGTTTATAGTTTACTTTATTACGATAATGTCATACAATTAGTTTAACTTTTGATATTCATTATAGACGAGATAAAGTTGATAATGAGAGCTTTTGGTTATTTTAAATGTAACATCATATAAAATATTGTTATACTACAACTTTAATGCCAGTAGAACTGCATGTTTTTCTACAAAAATGTTAATACGAATTCTACAAGGGAAAAAGTTTTTCTACGCATAAAATTTGACGCTACATAACGTTAAAAGGAACAAATTACAAAAGCTTCGCGGCGGTAAAAAACTGTACAATGTACACACATCGTACGCTTTTCTTGATTACAACGATAAGTAGGACCGCGCCTTCGCATGTTTTAATTATATTATTAACGACGATGTCGACGAAAGGCTAATTTTTTATAATGGCCGGCGTATCGCAATGATATGTAAATATTCGGCCTCGCCCTCACCTATTAGGAGCTTCGTCGCGTGCGTGTACACCTTAACATTTAGAAGTAAGACACGTTAGCCACAATTTAGTACTGAGGCGTGACATTCTTTTTAGGTTACGTCCCATTCGGAAACCTCTACGATTAAAAGTCGTCACTATATGGTAGCGAGCTTCGTAGCGAGTCGAGCGGCGGCGCGCCCGTTTCTGGCCACTATTTCTTTATAATAAGACATGAAATGCTCTTGTGGTGTAATTAGCAACGTTTGAGAAGGAAACCTACTCATAAGCTTCCTCGAAGGGGTCGTATTAATTACTGGAGGTGCTCGTATGAGTGTGGCGCGATATAAATGGCCGGCCACTTGGCGCCCTAGCCTCGCCGGGCCTTATTAAAAATGTTAACACGTAAATTAGACTCCACGGTGCACTGTATTAGCCAACCAATTAAATTTCACAGTCAACGCATACAATACCCCGCAAGGCGACTTCACACGTCGAGGGATGGTTATTTCATACACTAACTACACATACCCCCTATGCTTAGAGGTCTGCCCGTAATATTTTCCTTCACACTTTGATAACGATACGAGTGTTTCAAAATAAAATTGCACACTCAAGTTTTTAATTACAAAAAATTAAATATTGAACTAAATACGTACGAAGCGAGTTAGCACGGTAAGTTAAAAAGGCATATGAAAATTGCGACGTAAGGTTGGTAACATTTCCGTTGCCGACTGTGAGAGTCCTTACAGACGAGAGATTTTATTCTCAGTTGAATTAACAAAACATCAGATTATATGATTAATGTCATAATTAATATTTTCGTTCGCAAATCGTTATTTCGCGATGTTTATTAACGGTAAGGCGAGTTCGTGGGTGGTTGGCTAGATTTCGCGTTTGACTGCTTTGATGCGAGGGCGTAATTAAAATTCGTTTGAATTAAATAAGCAGTAGTTTAGTTAACAGAAGTGTCATCAGTGGCCGGTGCGCGAGGCGTCATTGTGCGGGATCGCGTAACAGTCGCCCGTATGTGAGCATTTGAAAAGGCCGAGGCTCGGCTCGTCTAAGTGCACCCCCTCATGCGACTAGTTAGATGTGTAAAAAGATTAATTGGAGTGTTGCCCGTGTTCTAACAATTTACGACGCCTTCTCTGACGGGCCGGCCGCAGACCACTTCTGCGCAACTTAATTAAGCGAAATAACTTAAACGAGTCACCGTTGCTAATTAGTGCTATCGTCGCCGGGGCTAATTCTACGAGTGACTCTTTGTTTGCGAGCCCGCGCGCTTCTTTGAGTTGGCGCGCCAAAAGAATTTGTCTTTGCATCGACTTTGACTGAAGGATGTTTGTTTTGGCCCCGGAGACTTCCACAAAGACTGTGTGCACGCCGAGAATCGAGAAATGCGAACCGCTACCAAGTAACTTTACCGCAGTGAAATACTTCAATTTACTACTTGTAACGTAATGCTGTTTATGTCTACAATTTAAATGGAAAAATGTATATCGATGTTAAAGGTCCCGGAAGTGTCCCGTTACGAGGCGCCTCTAAAAGACATGCGAGGAGTGCTCTTTGCTCACAGTGCCCTCGAGGCCGTAGCACGTAGCACAACAAGTGGCCAGTAGTGTGTGGAAAGTTAGGTAAAAGTCTTCTTTAGTCAGAATGTTTTCCGAGCTCGCAAACCTCTATTGTCACTCCATGTAGTGCATTTTTTTTCCCATTTTACAACCTCTTACTTATCACATTGCGATAACTTAGTCATTAAGCGTTTTGAGGCCCATTAATTAATGACTTTAATACACGTTTATGGTAAACATTTATCGCATTGGTTTATCAATGTTGCAAAGGGTATCGCCAGTTGGCGCTTATAATCGTGTTCCACAATAAAGTGCGGTAAACTTTTATTCGTTGTAATGTTCATTAGTGCAGCCTTTTTTTTTTAAACGGGCGATAAGATTAAACGATAATTAAGAATTGAAACAAAGTAATGATTACAGTTTTCACAGTTTCGATATAGATTAATACAGATTTATTTATAACTAGTTTTTGCCTGCGACTTCGTACGCGTGGAATAGTGACTTTGGGCAGCGTTTGGAGTATTTCAAAATAAATTATAGCCTATATGTTGCCGAGGAATAATAGCTATATATATCAAAAAAGTTTCCTCAAAATCCGTCCAGTAGTTTTTGCGTGAAAGCCGGACAACAGACAGACAGTCAAACATTTCAGAATGAAATTTTTTGTCTTTTGTTACTTATATGAAGACCCCTAGGCGTATTTTTTTTGTTTTTATTCAATGTACAGAATTGAACTCATCTACAGTTTTATTATATGTATAGATTAATGAACTTGTACACTATTAAGCTTTTTTTAACTTCGTCTGGCATAAACTCTTGAATAGTAAATTAAAAAATAAAGTTTACGTGATAGTTGAAATAGCAAGGGGCGTCCGCTAATCGACATTTCCGTAAATTTAAAATGTCATTTACTATTGAAGTAAGTCCGTGCGCCTTCGTTGTAATTACCCGCGATTGTGGCGCCCTCACCCTTTCAGTCCTTTCAGATGTTTATCGCGAGGAAATGGCCGTTTTCCGTTGTCCATGCGCCATTAACGAACAATACTAATGGGCCAAGTTGTTTGAAGAAAATGTACGTACACGTCTTATTTCTTTGTCATATAAAGTGGCGAACGTTCAGTGCGATTACATTTTTGGTGTCGTTAAAACTCCGACGATTATGCATGCAAATTCAAGCATTTGATATCTTAAATATAAATCTATTGTTATAGACTAATCTTGTTCAGTTCATAATAAACATTTGTACAGGTTTTATTTTTCAAGAAAATTATCTTTTTTTTAATATAAAAGTAGAGAGCATATATATTACACTATGCGGACATAATATACCCGTACCTACGTATCTACCTACGTACGAATAAATATCGTAAATAATCTTATCAAAGCTTTTACAAGTTCTCACTTTATCTAACTTAGATATGATGGTAGTGGCTTGAGATATCAACAGAAAGCTTTAATATGAACGTTGATATATCAATTCAAGTGCTGGGTACACATTGGAGTATCACCTACTTACCGGCCCGCCATGAAACTTGAGTCATACAATCTTTTTTATGTAACCAAAATGGCCAACAGGTATGCAGCCCCGTTGACATCATATAAAAATTACTATCTATATGTCAGAACGCTATCCTATCGGAAGGTTTATTTTTTTATACTCGAGAACAGATTCTTAAAGTACATGTAACTAATATTCCATCCTTAGTCTTTGTCTACTGCTCTGAAAAACTTTTATAACCTAGACTTTACTTAGCCTGACTGGTATATCATCACAAAATAGAAAAAATAAAATAAGATAGATAATAAGAAACAAAGCCAGCGAATCACCGCTAACAGTGAAACATACATTACGCATATGTCAATATCAGATAATATGTATGATATTTGAGGAAAACAAGGGGGAAATCTATCGATATACAAAGAAGGGGTGGTTTATCAGAGACGTGAGGCTTGTGGCATGTGGCTCTTATCACTGGACTTAGATAACGGAATTAGTCGAGTATAAATCAATACGAGGGGCTATGAGGTTACTTGCGATGACATTTATTGTAATTTGTATCATCGTCAATTATTCTTCCACCATGGCATAGGTTTTCTTACAGGAGGTTTATTAAGACTATTGTCTGCAACGCTGGTAGAGGAGTTAGCAGTTTTAAAGGACGCTATGGATAACTTTAACACATAGTTTCCTAACCGCAATAGAAAGTGATATTCGTTCTTAAAAACTCATCTACCTTTGTAAATGTTTATGGTTTTTTAAAAGAAGCTTAAATATAAACCACTGAGCTATGAATCATATCTACGGCATGATTCATATATGTTTAAAATATTCATATCGAAGTATAACGTCAAGACATGCTTATGATATTACAAGAAATAACGATTTCTTTTATATTAAAATCAACATTACCCATTGCAAGCCTTTAACAAATGAAAGGCTAGGAAAATATGAGGGTTGTTAGCGATAATTTGCACTACAACCTAGTATTACTTATAACATTTTACAGCAATTTCTTCATCTGTTATTCCTTTTCTTGTCTAATAAATATGTCCAGTAATATTACGTCAGATAGTTACACTTTTTCTTTCCTGTTCCGGTATTAGCGTGCGCTTTTTAATTCGTTTTTTTTTATAAATTATACTTGACTTACATGTATGTTGGGATAAGAAAAAAATTTTAAGTAAAGACTCGAAAGTATTTTTGTTCTTTTCGAAAAGAAATTGACTGAAATGTTAGAAAAATTTTGAGATTAAAATAAAAAAAAAAACGTAATTCGCCTGGCCTACATATTTGGCTGAGTCGATCCTGAACTAATCAAAGTACTTCATCGCTAATTAATAGAACCATGAATGTTTAACATCCCATAAAATAGTGACGCTGTTTAAATAAACAGTGCGTTCGCAGGCGGGCGTCGCAAATCGTTCTATTTGGGGAGGCACCCTATATTTGGTAATTAGGAAATAGTGAATTCCCAACAACCCTTAAGCGAATTATTATCGGACAATCAAATTATCGTTCACTGCCAAGAAACTGTGTTTGCAATTAATTTTTGTGTTACATATCTCAACTTAAAATTCAAAATGAATAACGGGTAAAACAATTATAATAGTGCCTACGAATATTGCTAAAATTGCGGTATTTACTGACAGGAAATTAATGGGCAGATAACGATTTAATGTTTCAGGATGTCAGTTAGGCTTATTCGCCATTATATTCCTCGGCGTAAAGAGAATTACTGATCTTGTTCAAAGGAAATCCGTAATGATAACAGCAAATATGGTAATATTAATAAGTATTAATATTTATAATGTGAATTGATATACTTGGAAATGTTGTATTACTATATTAATTCGCATCTATTATTATTATTATTATTATTATTATAAGGCAAGTCTTATTATTGTTCTGCCGGAAATAAAATTAATCGAGTGTGGATATGAACGTCCTTGTTAGCAACATTTTCCTGGAACAAGTCAGTGCTATGATAATAATACACTTTATTTCGATTACCAAGGATCCGCTAGCTGTATCCAGTTACGTGTTTAAACTACTTCTTGTTTATGATTACAATAAATAATTTGAATGAAATAAAATTCCTTTTTTTAATATTCAACTATCTAGACCAGTGTTTCCCAACCTTTTTTAGGCCACCTTAAAATTTCTAAAATTTTTATTCCCCCATACATAATTTTAAGCCCCCCATAATACATAATTTTTAACCTTTGAAAATGGTCTTGTTCTATTAAGAAATATAAATGAGCATTTTTAAATTGCCCCCTTAGCTATCAAATTGCCCCCCCTGTGGGGCGTGGGCCCCACGTTGGGAAACACTGATCTAGACTATCTCAATATATTAGTAAGTAAAATAAAGAAAAACAAATTGACTTACCGGAAATTGGAGAACCATTTCACGAGCTGGGCGGTGTTGTTCTTGTTGAACTTGATGTCCGGGAAGTACATCTTGAGCACCGCCGAGCTGGGGTACCGGACCCAGAAGAACATTAGCTTCGCTTTACGCAGGTGCATCGGCGTCAGGGTCGAGGAGTACACAGGAGTCAAGGGTCATATTGGTAATTCGTGACAACACAACAAATAATAAATTGAAACAAGAGAGAAAAAAAATCACGTTTTTCCTAAACTAGTTAACTTATTAACTTTACTTTTTAAAACAGTTTGTCTTCGTTTGACTATATTGATGTTTATAAAAAATTCATGATTGGTATTATCGGGTTCTAGAATTGTAATGTTTGGTGTATCAAAATGTGTGGTGTATAAACAATATAGGTATTTCATTTCAAGGTAAGCGATAACCCAGTGGACTGGAAGGGCTCGCGAGTGTAGTCCAAACTTTTAAATATCCAGCAATTAAAAGTTATTGACCAATGAGATAACACTAACGAGTTGCGAAAAAGGAAAATTTTTAATAACCATCAATCGTGTGGATTACGGCAGCATACAAGTTTAATACTATTAGTTTTATCGGGAGTCACTTCAAAGAAATTCATCTACAAAACATGCAACTAAAAATCGAGATATAATATAATATAATATAATATGTGGGGCCAATTGCACACACGGCTATACGATTCCAAATTAGGCAATTGAATGGCCGTGTTATGGTAATCGGACAGCTGATAAACATACATATATACATACCATATATTACTTTTATAGATATTTTTATTACCACCAGACACAGAACAAACAAATGTGCTCATCACACAAATGTTTGTTCTGGGTGGGAATCGAACCCATGACCTCCGGTTTTGCAGTCAGGGTCTCTAACCACTCGACCACGAGGCCAGTCAAGATGTCACGAGGCCAGTCAGACGCAAATAAAGTTCTCTGTTTGTTATTTATTGAAATTAATTATGTAGTTTTATACGTAGCCACGTTTTGTAAAGCCCGATTGTTGGAATGCGTGCGTTTGAAATGGCACAAATCAAACTAAGCTAAGAAATCTAAAGCCGTGCTAGATAAACGGTTGCCGTAAATCTGATTATATCCTTCCATTACGTACGCTCAATGCGAAGCACCACAAAGTCTTAATCCGTTTCCATCTAATCTTATAAAGTATACCTTAGCCTATATCACTGCAGAAGTCACGTATTTTCATGTTGTTTGTAATTGTTATACTGTTCGATCTGTACTGCGTTAATATGGTATCAAATGGATTTTCTATTTTATACGAGGAATTATGTTTCGTAAAACTTTTTAGTGTTTGAATGTTGAATAGAAACAAAAAATATGCAATAATTAAAAAGCTATTTCTGTTTATGAATAACCGCCTTAATCTGCGTTTCATTTTATATCAGAAAAAATTATGTGACGCATTCTGAGACATTTTATTGTATACTTCATTCTTTTGCGTGAAACGACAAAGTAAGTATTAATTTTGCTTAAAAGGCTCTTTCCTTTATGTGTAGGTTTACTAGACAAGTATTGTGAAACGTAGAAACCGCAGCAGTTGTGAGGCTTCCAGAGTCGTGTAATATCTAACTACTAAGTAGGAAGTAGGCGGTGGCAGTCGTAAGGTTAAATACTATAGAAATAAGATATGGGCGTTCGCGTGTAAGGTTTTGATTTGTGTCGAATTACCACTTGACTACTTGGTCGAGTTCTACCTCTTTATGTTTAAGTGATTATTAGTTTCCTGTAAAAAAATTTATAGGTTATCTAATTGAAAAGGATATAGTAGGCGGAACTCCGTCGTATGGCACGTCTGTTGAGTTGCAGTCGGAGTGCGGGTCTTGAGCATCCATGTGTTGAGGGTGGTGAGGCGCGCCTCCATGGTGCGGCGCGTGGGCGTGGTGGTGGCGCATGTAGTCGGGGGACGCGTGGTGTGCTGCCGCGAGCAGAGCAGGATGCAGCAGCGCTGGTGCGTGCGGCAGCGGTGGCGAGTCGCGCTCCGGCGCTGGCGGGGACCGAGCCAAGCCGCCGGCCGCGCCAAAGAAAGGCGAGTACGGCGAGAACACTTGGCTCTCGTGCAGCGACGGATTCGGTATCGCTACAGAGGTCGGTAACGCCATGCCCCCTGGATAAGGGCGCGGCGACGGTGATTCGGGAAATTTACTCTCGGGTGAGTGGCCGACGCCCTCTCCCAAAATGCGGCTGACGGTGCGTGGCGTGATACGAGTGTCAGTCACCTTATGCCGTTTCTTTTTCGGCGTCACCACCAGACTGAGAGCCTCGTTCTGCTCAGGGTTCGGCTCTCTTTCGAAGTGTCCGTTCATCGCTCCATACATCGGGCCCATCGGCTTCGGCGGCGCCTGGAACATTCCTGTTGGAGGTCGCACATGAGCTCCGTGTACGGGCCCGCCCGCCTCGTGGTGCAGCGGAAACGCCGCGCCGCTTGGCGCACGAGGTCCGTTCATATTCATTAGCATCGGATTGTGTGTCATAAATGGGACGCCATTGGGGGCGCCAGGATGGTGAATTGGTGGATTACCTGGCATTTGTCCCGGCGGTCTCTCAGGTGGCTTCGGTGTCGGTGATTTTCTATCGAGCATCCTCGTCGCCCGCATCAAATCTTTATTCAGCTGCTCGGCAGCTGCAGCAGCCGCTTCCGATTGCTTGCCTATGATCCGACGTTGATGCACAAAACGGGTCACTATTGAATCGATGAGGCTCGCCAACGATGCAGTAATTTCATTTTTAAGCACTTCGGCCAAACCTTCAAGATCTGCTCCTGATACAGGTCCCACAGAGCCTTGATTACCTCGTAAGGCATCTAGTCGATCAGCTAATTCGGAGGAAAGTGGTAGTGGCTTCGGTGTCGGCCCGTGATGTCGCTGTTGAGGAGAATGTTGATTTGACTGTGGCCTCTGTTGTTGGTTATTTTGCTGGTGTTCTGCTGCTTCTTTCATACGTGCTTCTTGTTCTAGAAATAACTTTTGGCTTACATTTAAATACATTGCCGCGGCATTGTTTAGGTGTTGATGCGGATGCGGTGGATGCATATGATCAGGCGGTTGAAGGTGTGGCATCATTGGTAACGTACCATTAAACCCAGGGGGAAGATGGGGGTGTGCTGTTGTATGAGCATGCATCTTAGCTGACATCATTTTACTCATCACTTGAGAGAGCATGTTCGGTGCAGTGCTATTCGTTATTGGCATTACAGGTGGTAATTCCTTTACAGGTGATGCAGGTTCCAATTTAGGTACAGGATCGTCGTTCTGTTCTACATCACTAGAAGCACCGTCATTATCTATGGTCTCCGACTCATGTCCCATTCGATTGCATAGCTGCACATATTTTTCTCGCATTTCCGCAAGTTGTTCTTGCATAGTTCTTAATTGAGATTTTAAAGCATTTTTTTCTTCTACCTTTTTTTCAATGGGCGGCCGATCTGCATCATCCTCAGAATCATCCGACACCGTTTGTGCACTACTACCATGGCTATTGCCATACCGTTCTGCTGCACCATCATGTTGCTGTGGGTGGTATAGCTTCCTCTTCTTGCAACCGTTCACTTGTGGTTGCTGGGGAGCAGGACTAGAACGCATCGTCGACACTATATTTTCAACACGAGCACGTTTCACATCCAAAGGTCGCGGCGAGGAGCGTAAGGCGTCACTATCGCGGTCCTCGGGTTCCGACTTAGGATCGAGAAGAGGCTCGGATTGCGAGGGAGCGGTTAACGGCGAAGTTCTGGAATTGCCGGTGCTTTCGAGCGCCAACAGAGCGTCGTCAAGGTCTGGCCGGGAATCGCTGGAGACAGGTCGTTCGGGAGATCGTTTCTCTTCCTTTGGTTCGTCGTTGTTATTATTTACAACATGTACATTATTGTTGTCTGGAGAAAGTCTCAAGAGTTCTTTCTTACGACTCTGTAAGATGTCGCGAAGAACTCTGTGTGCGATATCACCGCCGGATCCCTCTTCACCGGTATCCTCCTGTCTGGGCGTACGCCCTAGTAATTCATTCAACATTTCGGCCGGCGCGTAGCCGGGACCGAAAAGGCCGAAGTGTTGGCGGCCCTCGAAGATGGCGCCGTAAAGTCCGCCACTCATGAGTGCGGTGCGCGCGGGCGCGGGTCCGTTCGTCGCGAGAGTCGAATACGAATTGCGCGGCTCGCCGGCGTCCACGCGCTGTCTGACGCGTTTCTGTTTCTTTAGGAGCTTATCCGAGCAGGGCGCGTGTGAGTCGGCCTCCTCCTCTGATGACATCATAGGCGAGACGGGCCCCAATTGGCCAGACTTGCGGCGGGCAGGGCCCCACCGCGCTACTCGCGTCGCATCGCCCGCTCTGTAAAAGGGAGGGGAGTTCGATCAGCACACCTGCTTACGCGACGAGTGTCGTACGCGCCGGTAGTTGTACGCCTTATGCGAACGCGGCGCACTTCCGACTTACCGCATTTTTGTTTATTTTGATAACCTACGATTACAAAATAGAACATAACTTATTTTTTATTAAAACTACTCATTATATAAATATATTTTATATAACACAATAATTAAATGCAACTTTCCAAATAACGTATATTCTCAAACATTTTCTACATTCGAATAAGCGTCGCAATTTTCATTTTCCACATAAAATGTACTTAATTATCGTCATGTGATATGGCATGACGAACTCAAACATAAAATTTACCCAGGTCGTGTTAGTTTACCTACATTCGTTTGTATTTGGATAAAGATTAATATCTGGAAATCGATCGTCAATTACACGTTATGTCCGTAACCTACTTGCATGTAATGCAGTTTGAATTAAAATCAGATAGACTTACAAGAAAACAGAGTAGTATTAGAAAAAATATGTAGGTACCTATATACCTACCCATGACTCAAATATTTATAAAAATTGACGTAGTCCAAATAAAATTATTCTCAATATTTTTATAAGTATGAAGATTTACAATAAGATTACTTATAAAAATCGTGAAATTCTCGAAATCAAGTCAAAATCATACCGTATGGGGATGATCTTAAAATCGTACTTATCTACGATGACTGTTGTTAAGACGCTATAAGTGAGTTAAAAGGTAAAAAAATCATTAGCCAGTACATACAGTTACGTGAGTATTAAATGTAACAAAGGCCATATGCATAGATATATCAGCGGCATTAATTCCTTTTGGAGCGTGACTCCGTATTCAGGGTGGACAATGAGTCTAAAAATGTCAGAAATAATTCTGTGAGACACGCGGACTGCGAGCGTGGCTCCATTTGTATATACGACACGAAATTTTGCTAATATACATCTTAAAAATTGTGTCTTTTCTTGTATAAAGTTCACGAGAGAAGAATCTCATTTGAAGCTAATACAATTTAATAAGAATCAAGAAAATACTAACAAGATCTTGTAACTACTCGTACATAATATGGCACATTTATCATTTTGTTATCGAATTTTTACGTATATAAAATTATTTTTTCATATTCGTTCCTTAATTTTGCTTACAATAGTATCGTACCACATATAAATTACTTATTAACCAATTGTAAATCAAATTAATTCAGAGAAACCTTAGAAACTATTACGCATTTTGATATTAAACATGTTTCATGAACATAATACAAAAAATACGAGAACACCTTATAAATTATTTTTGATTATTTGTATCATCATTACCAGCCGAGTCAACTGAACATAGGACTCTCACGCGGTGTGCCATTGAGCCCGGTTTTGTTCTCTTCATTGTTCTAGAACGATCTAGAATTAGTAACTCACAGAGTATTTTTACGATAATTCGTAGCGTGGAATGGAAACAATTAGTGGGCAGCGTGTTGATCTCGTCTCGGGCATCCGCAATTTGCGCACAATGAGATGCTATCAATGGCGGATGGCCGACCACTTGCAACCATCGTTACGGTGGCTGCTTCAGGCAGATGACCGATTTTCATGTTTTCGTAATGTTCATGAGTCACTCGTGGAAAGTCGCCATCATATTCATCCAATGACAGAGATTCGAAAAATCATAAAAAAAAT
>DWUN01000442.1:0-22864 GCA_018249975.1 Passova gellias
TAAAGATTTAAGGGAACAAGGGGACATGACAGACAATGATAGAGAAAGCGACTTTGTTTTATACTATGTAATGATTTTATTGAACGATAAGTAAAATATACTGTGTACTGAATACACCTGTTTAATAAAACGCTTAAAATAGGGGTAATTTGATTTTGTTCTTAAACAAACAAATGTAGGTACATAATTTTGACTAACTAACTTAACATAATGAAGACCGACATTTTAGCTATCGTCAAAACAATAACGTGCAACTTGCGATGTCCCTCAAATCATTTAATAACGCTCTTTTTATGCTTCGATATACTTTTCATAATACATCTTAAAAACATAACGCTGTATTCTAGCGGCTGATATGTTCATAACGCGTAATAAATCGTTGAAGAATGAGATAGATATTTCCAAAAGTTTATATAACGTATAATAAATTCTTACCAATGTGCAGGCACAGGATAGAAGTGGCGATATATCTCGTCATAACGGATTAATAGACGTATCAAGACGACGACAGATGGTACACGCGTGGAAACGACTAGTATACAACTATTTTCCTTCACCTATATAATAAGTATATTTAATAATGGGTCGGATTGAAAGAGAATATAACAGATGTTGTGGAGAGGGCTTATTTAATTTTTAGCTTATTTCATGGTGACACCAAAATATAGTATAGTTGTGTGAAGTACATTTATGACTGTAACATGCTTTATGAGCTATTTTTATTAAAATAGGAAATACATAATATCTACTCCTGCTGACTAAATTTCTTGTTCTCGTCAATTCTAAGCAACGCAAGCAGGGAATAGGGCGGGCTTGCTCCACGTTATGTATCTACACATTATATATCGAAATTAAGCCGATATCGTCTCCACACCACGCTCTGTCTTTTGTCACAAATAGGTATCCTTTCTCGTCTGTTTAGTAAATAATACCTTCATATTGCCAGTATAAGCTATTATATCCATAATATCTTTTAGAATTGTAATGAAAATGTAGCGTACACGTAACAAACGAAATATTATAACACAGTTTCTTTGTTAAGGCTGTATTCACAGTAGATACGGCTTAGTGTAACACACATATTATCACGATCGGCACGGTAACAATAGCTTAAAATATATACTCGTACTTGTCAAATCCACACCTCTAAACATAATGTCCCTTTACAGTATAATATAATTATTATTCGGAACATATTATAACATTTACAAGACTGTTTTGCTCCTTAAAGGAATAGAGCTTCTGAATTATTGAAATCAATTCTTATACCTAAGTCTTATTACACTAGTGCTTTCTGATCCTTAATTTATTACTTTTTAAGAGTATTAAAAATAAGTTTAGAAATAATCATTATTTACGAAATAATAATTGTTAATAAACATTTGACATGTAAATATAAAAAAATTAAAATGGGTAGTTCTAAAAACATTAGCCACTTAATAGAATGACAGATCAGCGCAAACAACTTACTAGTGTTACTAATAACGTTATTCCTGCGGCCGTGTTCCTAAGAATCAAAAACCAACTAATAAAATCATAATAACACCTATTAATAATTGAAGTTCATTAACTGAACTAAAACTACCAATCCCAATTCTCCTTTTCCCAGTATGCAACTCTGATACTAAACACACACGATCACAAAACACGCTCACAGAATAGAAGTGTCTGTTAACTAGAAGAACAATAATCATTTCCAAAATGAAAAATTCCAACCGTTGCCAACATTGGGAGGCGTTCAAGATGTCACATCACTCTACGAAATTGCATTGAGCGCCTAATTTGTATTCAAGAACTCTTCAGGGCATATTTGTTCATAGGTTGGAGGAGAAAGGCGAGTGGCAGATGTCTAATGACGTGGGGGCGAACTCTGAAAATCGTGGCGTTTGACGCGAATAGGCCATATTGAAACGCAAAAAGGCGAACGATTATTCCTTTTGTATACTACAGTAGTAGATAGATGTACAGAAATGAACTACAATACAAGCAGTATTAAAATTATAACAATGTGTTAGAGATAAAAGATAGTATGTAATGAAAGATGAGTAGGGTTAATGTAGCTCGTGTCAATACACGATGATATAGTTCATACTGTATCATATATATATATATATATATATATATATATCTCGAGCCATTCATTTTATAGCCTCATAACCTTTTTCAAAGAGTCATCAAAAAGTCTATGCTGGTGATGGTCGCCTCCACGTATGGACCATTAATATTGGCGAATACCATTATGGATACTAGTTGCGGTTTAAGTATATTCCAAGCCTCGCCATAGCTGGGAGATCCATGGTAAGCATTTGGCCATAAATAGACACAAATTGGTTGCAATAATTTTACGTAATTTACCAGAGGCTTATTGCGCGTCTCGATAAACAACAATATATTCGGGGCTCCTGGAAATAACGACCACTACATTCAATTCACGTATAATAAATAAGTATCTCACCATCACGAAGCAGGAAAATATAACGCATAAAATGCCAAAACCAGACCGAATACCTATTTGAGTTATACAGTTCAGGCTTTTTATTTTGGTACAGAAACGTTGAAAAATCTCTAAGCACTAAAATGTTTCGGATAAAAATACTGTTTAAATTTTGTTATTTGCTTTCCACTCACATATCCTCGATAAAACCTTGATTCTGCGACGCAAATAAACAAGGTTGTTTACTTTTATACTGAAATTTATGTTAATTACAATAATTGCTCAAGCGACAGTTTTATACCAACGCTACATTAGTAGTGTCGCCTGTCTCTAGACTCGACCATGGCAAACGAGCATGAGATTTTTTGTATTCAATCAATATCTACAAGTGGATAGTTAATAGTTTACTTAACCACCGATTATCTCACCTACACCATTTACTAGTACAGTAGCGTTTGAATCGTTCGATAAAGTTACTCGAACTCGAGCTAACTACTGGTTCCTCAACGCAAAGCAGCCACCGTTACGAAAATTAGCTATAGTTTCATTTGATTAACTAGCCAACAATACCCGTTTATATAACATTCGATAGCTCCCAATATTTAATTTCACTAAACGTTTCTTTTTATATACCAACGATGCCATAGTTTTAATTATTCATATGGAACTAATCTTCATTCGCTATTTACTCATTATAAATGTAATACCTTCATGCATAAAGTTTATTATTCCTGCTTATACTGAGATGTTAACACAAAGAAAATAACTATAATACGTGAATTTCCAACTGAATTTTCGCGAAGCGCATGTTCCGCGTATTACCATCGCAAGTTCGTTGTACCTACGTACCTACCTACCTACCTACTTGACAGCCGTCACAGTTACACGTTGAATACGAATACGTATTACGTATTCGAATGCAGGTGCATCGCTGTCAAGTCCCAGGTGCCTGCTTAAACAATAATTACAGTTATTATATAAGACTTTTATACCTTATACATATATCAATTGTAACTAATCTAAAAATAAAATTCGGTTCTTCAATTATTATATTATTGTAGATCATTCAAGAACCTTCGCTTTATTGAAATGTTAATGCTCTTTTCTTTAAACAACTCTAATATTGCTATGGCAGCCTGTTCAAATTTAATTGTGCAAAAATTGAAATTATGAACTAATATAATTATAATAACATCAATGTTATGTATGTATAATTATAATATGTGAGACATAAAAGTTATTAAAATTAAATAGCTAAAATGGTAAAAAAAAGTAGCTAAATTCTTAACAAAATAATCTTTACTTTCATATAATATTCTGCTCTTGAATGTAATACAGATAGTGTAGTAATCTACATCACATCTTAAAACTATAAACGTAATAAAAACTTGCGTACTATAAATAAATATATACTACCGAGCTTGACACTATTAGAGAAGTAAAAAACGTGCATTAGTCCAAAGTGCATTAGGAAGAGTCGTTTAGTAACACTATAGCCACTCGTAGAAACAATTCCACTTTCTGTTGTATTTGTTTTTTGTTAAACCACCATCGAAAAACACTTAGTAGAACATTATCTTATCGCAAGAGACAAAACTGAAATGGCGTCCTCAAAAGGCACAATGCAAGCAAATATGCCGCAGGAGGAGGCTTGACACGCAGTGCACTCATGACAATTGCCTAGCGATCGCATTTTTTTTCCATTTTATCCGGCTTGAACTCGAAATCGGAACGTGCTTAGAAAGCTATGATTTTGCGCTTTAAAACTAAAAATAGCTCTTTAGTTAAAATAAATCACAATGCATTTGGCTATGAGCTTCGTTGCAATATCATTTAACCTATTATATTAAAGGAGATTATTAACTTCTTATTCTTATTCATAAACGCTCAATAGCAACGTTTGAGATATAAAATATTTCGCCTCCTTCGTAAACGTCTGAGGCAAAAGCTTGAAAACAATTTAAACACCGCGTTCAAATAAGTACCATTGAATCCCCATAATGAGCCAACAAACGGAAGAAAATCTTTTAAGGGTTTCAGTAACTTTTTTTGCAGAAATAACAATATACAAATTGCAAAGAGATCGGCAAGTTATATCTACCTTTTGAAGTGCTTCCTGAAGCTTGTAAACATGATCAATCGAACATAATTGGGAATTTATATTTTCAATCAATGATACGTTTTAATGTACCATAGTTATCGTAGAGCTTTGTAAGGCTTTAAATGAGAGGTTTTGTTTCCGTTCAATAAGACAATAATATCAGAATGGCAACAACACTTAGAAATTAAATGTTAATTTATAAAATAGTTCCAAGTTAATCACAGAACGATGACGTAACCTACTCGTGGCATTTTCGCGGAACAACTCCCTGGAAGATAATTTATTTCGTCAACGACTCTGACTTCAGACTAATGGAGTCGTTTGCGTGGCTGCCGCAGTACTCGGATTATTTTCCTTCATGTATTCAATAAAACCAATTGATATAATAGCTCAGTCCCTTATTTTATACCAAGACGTAGTTACCTTACATAATACACACACAGTTCTAGGAAGAAAATTAATCATCCGGAGTAAATAAGAGCTTCCGGCCTTTGTAAGAGGTGGCCCCTTGAAAATATTTAATCTTCATGGCGTTATAAATCTCGCTGTGAGTCCTTTGTGGAAATTTTTGGACAAGAAAACCGTAGTTTTTCGTTATTCATAGCGTAGAATGAAAAACGGCGTAACTTTCTTACATTTAAACGACAATCGTGGCTCTTTTTAATTTCTTTTTCAACTGTTATTTCATATGCTGAAGGTTCCAAATGGTTTGATATTTGGTTGCTTTATACTGCGGTGGTCCTTACGGAAAATTTATGTGTTATTTTATGGGTATTTCGATAAACGAATGTCGTGGATTTCTCAGTAAATAACACCATGTTAGGCATTTTACTTCCAGCGACTGTAAACCTCATAAATCTTTTTCTTTATGTGTAACTGTTTTACTTTTTTGTTTTACTTTCATCAATGTTATCAATAGTCCTTAGGTAAATATTTAATTTGTGACTACCGCCACGTTTGAATAAACATTTCGTGTTAAATTCCTATCATACAAAGTTGACGGTACTGTAGACGGATCGGTAGGTACGGATATTGTATTAAAAGCATAAATGACACAATATCATCTCAAAATGAAAATGTTTGTGCGGTTATAATAGAATCATTGGCAGACCCGTTTAAAATTCAGATTCACATCAGGTGGGACTTTTAGTCTTTCTCGAAATCTCGTAATATTGCCGCTTCGTTGACATAAAAATGCGAATGAGCTCTAAAAGCTCACTGCGTTCTTTAAAATGGATGCTAGTGTCATTTGTCTATGTATTTTTTCAATATTCCATAAATGTTTCTAGCACTATTGATATACATGAGTACATGATGTTTTCCATCTATGAGTACCTTACTAACCATTAATCAGCACAGGCTGTGTTTTATTTTTCCAAATACAAAAATTGTATGACATTGCCATCGGCAAAATCTAACCACCAAAGTAATTAACGCAATAAACTGCTAGTGCGTTGGGACCATCGTCCAATATTCATGTCAATATAGATAATATCTCGATCTACGAACAGGGTTCACAACCCGCTAAATATTATTAGATTATATCATTTATTAGTTTATGATAGTAGGTAACTTGTGGCCAGGTAAGCATCACGCGATACAAATGTCTGGCGCTGAGAAATTCAGGCAGCATATTTTGCTTGCATTTGAATTTCAATGAAGTCCTTAGACATAACAAACGTATTTTTTTGTTTTTGTTCAATTTGAGACAAGATACAAGTAATTGGTTACTAGTCAACAATAGTGTATTACTTAACTACTAACGCAATCTAAAGGCGAAAATGAATTATATATCTGTTGGATGTTGTTAGTAGCGCCATCTACTTTCAAAGATGGATATGCGATGAAAAAATGGTGGAACTCGATATGTATGGTAAATTCACAATTCATTTCACTACCATTTCATCCACAAAATTTATTAATTATTAAACCGCTATCTTTACACTCATACAAAAACAGAATTTCCGTTTTCGTAATAAGAAATATTCTAATGACCATTTTTGCTATTCTAGACTAATCCATGTCCCCCACCAATCAGCACTGGAGCAATGTGGTGCAATAAGCTCCAGGGGTATTCAAACTGCGGACAGCACCTCGTACTGACCGGTGTGATGATAATGATATTGTCAATATGTATTAAAGGTACGCTTAAAAAATGTATCATGTTAATAACAGAAGACATACTAGGAAGGATTCTTTCGCGTTACAATGACTTGATCAAGATTGGTTTTCTTTTATATTTATAAACATTTCATAATACCAGTGAACTGAATATGACAGCCCTACAAAGGCAGTTATTAGAGGGTCGGATACAAATCACAGTTGGTACGTGTTCCCGATAAGCCGAATAGTTAAGGAAATATACTTAAATCCTTATGCCCTCAATAAATATCAGAAGATACCTAGGTATTATTATTTTTATAATATTTCCATATCTGCGTATGGGATATTTTGGCAATGGCCAATATTATGATTGTTGGACATTTACATATTGCTGATTTATGAGAATTGCTACTATATGTGCCTGGTTTATTCGTTACGTTTGGCTTTATATATGTTACCTACTTTCCTTATACTCACCAGAAAAGCATTTTTTCAACGTTGAGCCCTTAATAGCTATTTTTAAAAGTTCTGGATGGAATAGACTTTTAAAAGATTTCTGGTTCTAAATTCCTAATGGAATAGCGATTTAAGCCATTTGACAAACAAATCAAATGTTAATTTGGGTCTGTAGATATTGGGGTAGCTAAGATAAGCTGAAACAATATTTATTGCTACAGGTTCTACCAGAAAGGCCGATTGCGGACAATATCTACCGAAAAATAAATCGAAAGCCATTGTTAAAACTAATTAGGGCTGCACAATAAATATTTAAGCATGTTTAAATTTCATTTCCGGGATTTGACCAATAAATAGCAGTACCGATATTGCAGTATTCCGGTCAAAGGCTTTATGTACACAAATACAAGAGGCTTACAAAATTATTAATAATAGCCTTGAAGCATAATTTTAATCCTTGGTAACGCAGACCACTTAAATTGTATTAACACGTGTAGCTTACAACTTCGTCAATTGAAAAAAAACATTTCTACTAAACTCAAGTTTTTTCTTTCACAAAAATTACTTTGACCTTTTTCTTAATTCTTTTAAAAGACAAACATTACCTTCAACATGAACCATTACTTTAACTTTCAACGAATATATTTGTATCACGACTCTTTTTAACAAACGTTCTCATCTTTTTTGCACGGCACTTGAAAATCATTTGTTAGGTTATAAGTTCGTTACAAGTACTTATACTACTCACTCACTGAACAAATTCGCAAAATATTTGATATACGTTATTACGACCGTCCTCATCATAATTCCCTTCTTTTTTATCATCATCGTATATAGCCTGTGTTTCACATTATTATAGTCTTCTATACACAAGTATATTTTAAAGTAACTGGCAGTTTATTTCATGCATACAAAATTGTAGCTTTACGTTCACCGTGCTCTTGGTCGTGTATTGTAATTTGGCGAGCGCTCAAAGTACATTGTTTGAACGTGTATGCCAATTTTCATCGTATTATCGAAAATTTTGGTGTCCATCTCGCGTATTTCAGTTTAATGGGTCGTGACTTCATGATAGTATCGAAAATAATGTTTCATGTAGTTTTATCGCGAATCAACATCGTAAAGAATTTCGGAGAACTACAAAGTTGTTACAGACAGGTAGATACCTACCTACTACAGAGAAATATGCGACTAAATAAATTAATATTTGTACATAACACTATATTTATACACGCATATTCGTTATAAATAGGTGCAGTAGATACTATTTGTACTACAAATGTAAGTTTCGCGAGCAGAATTAAGATCAAACCTTTAGATTACCTATATAGCACAGAAATTGTAAAGTTGCCCTGCGAATTTCAAGAATGCGGTAAGTTGACACGCCTTAAGACCTGTTACGTTCCAATTTATTTGGTCCTCAAAGCTATTCGTATCAACGTAACTGAATTAGTAACCTCAGATACTTCAAACGTTTAGGAAATTGGCTGCGCGTGGTGTGCATAAAACATCTGGTGACCCAAATCTGTTGGATACTTCCGTTCCCTTAATGTTCTTAATTGTTTTAATTTTTATTGTGTATTTTAGTGGGTAATATTGCAATTTTATTTTATAGTTTTTTTTTTAGATAATACTTTACAAAGTCGATAGATAACAAAGATAAATAAAGTTTTTTTTATCTACATACCTAATGTGAACTAAATAAAAAAAATAGCGTTGTAGTAATTCTGCAATTTTTTTAAAATTTGCTGCCTGCAATTGGTTTTTAGCATTTCTGGAATGATCCTCTGTGATTTTTAATATAATCCTAATATATTAAAATTACAGTCTCCCAATTCAGGAGGTCCGGATTTAAATGCGGGTCCGCCCCTCTGACTTTTATAAATTTTATAAATTATAATTTTTATAAATTATAATTTAAATAGCACAATAAAATGAAATAAAATAAATAAATAAAACGTTTCTGAAGTATGTGAAGTCTGTCAATCCGCACTTGGCTAGCTTGGTGGACTATGGCCTAACATCCCCTCACTATGCGAGGAGATCCGTGACCAGCAATGGGAGAATAAGTGTCAAAAAAATAACTGAAATATGTACTTAATTTATAGTTATTAATCTCTTTGAAAATTAATTAGTTAGCAAAGTGATATTATTATAATGATTTTGAGTCCTAGTCTAAAATCGCATTTTTTAAAATTTCCAAGCAACAGGAATGCTTCTTTACAAATACTTTGTATTTTATAATATTGTAGGTATATGTGTATGTGTGTATGTAATCTTCAACTTCAATGGTTTTCTCTCGAAGCTATATTATGTACTGTAACCCTTATGACAAATATTAGGTACAATAAAATTGCTTACAATATTTGTAATAGTTTCATTGGGCAGAAACGAGCAATAGCGGCATTAATGTAAATAATATCACTTAATTATTTTATCTTAATTTATTTTATCTAAAACCCGCCTCCAACGAAAGCTCTTTCTTAAGTATATTTTCGACGTATTGATATAGACAATTAACAAAAAAAATCTATGTCAAGAAACATACTAAGTACCTGTTTGCTAATTTTTGAACTTTTAATCAACTAGATAATAATTTTTTGTGTAGTTTAAAAATTATTAATTTTTACCATTAACTGTAACTCAATATAAACCAATAGCTTCGGTAAAAAAATTTAAATATGATTTACACATAACCAAATCCCTGGTAAATAACGGAAAACTTTACTACCAATTGTTACTAAATATGTTTTTTTTATCCACCTGATGGTAGTAACCGTCACCTATGGACACTGCCAACACCAGATGCGTCGCCAATGCATTGCCCGCCCTGAAGGACTCTATTACTCCTTTTATGAATGTTTTAATCTAAGGCATACAGCATTTAGCTACAAGTACATAATAAAAAGTAATTATAATTATTCATGGTCGTTGAGATTATTTAATTTTTATTGTAATTTAAAGAATTTAAAAATATATGAAAACAAAAAGAAATCATAAACTCTATTCATTATTATTCTCGATAAATTAATAGCTGAATATTCGAATAAAAACATTCCTTATAAATGAAATTCTTGGGACTATTATTTAGGTATTTATCAGTACCTACAATTTTTATGAAAAGATTTTCTCGGAAGAAATAAATTGTAGGCATACAGAATAACAATACATTGAACTGCAAAGAATGTATATTGCGGGCTTTTTTAATTAACTGTAGTATTATCCATATTGCTTATTATATGAAAGTCCCAATGATTTATGACGCCAACAATTTCCTTGAATAGCCTTTGTTACGGAAAACTTCCATACTACTACCTTACTAAACTTCCTTACTACCTTACTACCTTACTGCCTTACTACCTTACTGCCTTACTACCTTACTAAACTACCTTTTAAAATGTGCTCACACAGATATTTCTTTAAAAATATTGATGAAATAATGGATTCAAATACATACTCAATAAATATTTGTAATTTTAGCAGTAAATTCATTAATATACGCTACACCCACAAACTTGATATCATTACACTGGAAAAATTATGACACAAAGCCTTGCGTTTTTTTAAAGCGGAATTTTAGTTATTGTTTATAAGCTTGAGCCTAAGCACTGCAAAGTACTGAAAATAAATCTGGGCACAATTTATACGTTACCCATTTCCTAATTTCGGTTTTATTCACCTCAAATATCCAATTGTAGAATAGATAGTTCAAATTTATTGTCTTATCTTGAATATTAGAACATACACAAATCTTTCCTATTGCTAATAATTAGAATAAACGTTTCTTTGTTATGCATTAAAGTTTTATTACTAATAGATAAAAAAAAAACTAATAGGTACTGTTGTTTTATGTATGATAACAATACGATGTATGATGAACGAAAACAATACGAGCCAGTTTTTATAAAATAAAAGCAGCGCCGTAACAAATAGCCGAACGCGTAGAGAGCGAAGAGGCAACCACTTGGCGTGCAAGTACCTACACAAAGAGAAGCGAATCGTGCTGCTGACGGGCATCATAGGCGCCCACATATAAGGTATTAGAAGATTACATAAAAAGCAAAATAGTGTCTATTGTAATTTGTATAACTTACATTACACCGTGTGTTTCACCTTTTGCGCAAATAAATAATTACCTAATATTTTCTAGCGCAAAATTCATATGTTGCCCTCAGTGCTCTGCCTTACCAACTGTAACCTACGACGATATATAAGTTAAATTATTTCGAAAACGTGTAATTATTCTGTACTAAAGTCCATGCCAGTGCCAAAAACACACATATTGTATAGGTACCCACTCTTGCAAACTGTAGATTTATTACACATTTACATTTTGTGGGAATCGATTTTAATTAAATATAGTAAATAAATCAGAATAACACTACCTACATATTATTTATTTTCATTTCTCTAACACCGTGTCAGAGAGCAGGTGAACCATACATCTCGCTGCAACCGTAATATTCTCCATCCGCAGATTCGGCGAATAAATCTCCGAGACCCGGAACGAACGACCGCTGCCGGGACGCAGTTATCTACGAGTCTTTTATTTTATTTCCGCTTGTACGTACTTTACTAAAAGCTAGGCTAAAAATATATTATTTAAGTAATACCCTTTAAAGGCTGTTTTTCCATTGTACGAAATATAATTTGTATGTTAGCTGTACCTATCTGCCACAGCTGGATTCGTAACGAAAATGTATCTAAAGCACATCCACTCTGTCGTGCATATGTGTTGTAAGGACATAGGACAATCGCCGATTTAATAACCTATTAGCTAGCTTTAGATACCTACTCGACACCTGTAGAACACTAAGTCCACCGCCAATCACCTACGGGATGTGTTCGTCGTGTGTGAAGTTTTTCCTAGACATACATATTCTTAATACTATTCCATAACTACATTTTGAGGTACGTTATTTACAGTACTACGCGTTGCCGTTACGATTGTGCGATACGTGTGGCGTAATCTACGATGTTATGTTTATCGAACCCAAATTAGGCAAAGGGGAAGCTATGCATGTTAAGCTGACAACTGATATTAAATAATATGAACGATATTGTATAGACTTGGAAATACATATTTTCATCAGAACAAATATATTTGCGTTTATCACACAAATATATTATGGTTTTCCATGTCTAAGGTATATATTGCATACCTTAGATCCTAGTAGGTCCCTTAACTTGTAGGCTTTTTCTTAAGTCGCGCGACAAGAAACATACCTAGTTGAGAAGCAATACCTTAGAATATATGACTTAGAGTATGTTACAATGTTACAATTCGCACTTGGCCAGCGTGGTAGACTATGGCTTTAAAACCTTCTAATTATGAGAACCGTCTCACCCGTGTCCAGCAGTGGAACATTAAAAGGGTTAGAAGAAAAACCTTTGTCTTAGGAATCAAAGTCACTAAGTACTGATAGGAAGTAGGTACAGACCGTCTCACCAACGGGCACAAACTGTGCTGGCGGAACGTATCAGGTCGAGTTTGCCATTCCGTAAGGTTAGCTATTTGTTTAAATGCCCGATTTAAATATGACCATAATTACTAAGTGGATAAATATCAATAATGTTTAACAAGCAGCATTAAAATGATTGCCAAAGGGAGACCTTAAATAATTGTATCTTGCTATTGAAGCAAAAAAATTCTTAATATTTCTTATTAAGACTGCCAAACATTCCTTTACTAGTTAATAAATTCGCGCGCACTCGCCGAGCTGACTCTCGACATCCTGTAATGGCCTTCTAAGCATTCAGCCTTTGAGCCTCCATGCTTTGTTCCGTCGATGGTACCCCTCTTTATTATTATTTCCGTCGAAAACATTCCAACCATTCTCCCGAGGCCCTCCGTAACACAATACTTATTATTTTTGGGCCTGTCCCATTTATACGAGTATTTCAATATTTTGGGAGATTACACTTTTTCATTCGACCATAAATTTGAATTTTAATTCCGGAAAATAAATGTTTTGTTTTTTGCTTACATATATAACTTACTTTTAGTAATAGTAAATGATTACTTACCTACCAAAAACCAACAGGTATTTATGATAAAATAAAATGACAAATTATTATGTAAAATAAAAATTAATGCTGCATTTTATTGTTATTTGTAAAGTGCAGATAAAAAGTAGGTACTTACCTACTGTACAGAATTACTATAGGTCGCTGGTATCCTTTAGTCTGGCTTGTATGTCTGCAAAGATTACAAGTGTAACTTTATAAAAAAAATTGTTAGTCTCATCTCATTTCTTCCAAGGCATTATTCCAGTAAATGGCCGTGTCTCCGGCATATCCCATGTTACATAATTATATGAAACTAGCTGTGCCCGCGACTTCGTACGCGTGGAATAGTGACTTTGAAAATTAATTAAAAAACCATTTTCCAGTGGACCAAATTGTGAATCTAAACCATTCTCAAGTCCCCTTGAACACACACAAAAAATTTCATCAAAATCCGTCCAATCGTTTAGAAGTTCAGTGACGTACACACGCACACAAGAAATATATAATATATTAAGATTAAACGTTACTACGTCGTATGTATTGAGTTTTATCATGACTGAATTTTGTATTCTATTGTTTTTGGAACATCTATGTAAAATTAGAATGAAAAAAGAAAATAAACATTCTACCAGCCAGTTACTAAATGAGATACCAACGAATTTAATACATATTTAACGGTTATTTAAAAATAAATGGAACAGGACCTTTATGCGTTTATTATCTTTTCTGAATGTCATTATCGTAGTCATCATCCGCCTTTTCATCGTTTAGAACACAAGTTGTATCCCTAAATCTCATAATAGGACACACATTAGCTCTTTGGCAAACTTCATATCATACACAGTCACACACTCATAGACTATAGATAACTTTAAGATTTGTAGTTAAGTTCCTCGCGAGATATAAAATCACAGATTGAATAGGTAGGCACTTAATATAGTTTCAATAATGTAGTAGTTAGGTACCTAAGTATAAAAAATAAAACCAAAACAATACATATACATGACTAAACGGAGTCTTGCAAAAACAGCAGCTAATGATGTGTGTGCATTGTGATGTGTAAATAAGTGAAATTCTTCATTATTGATAGTCTATTATTCTTGGAAATTTTAATGTTAAATTCCTACTTTGATAATTAGTATATGTACTTAATTCTCACATTATTTGCTATAGTATTGCATTATTTGCATTAGTATTGCATTATTTGCATTAGTATTGTAAAGAACATTGCTGGAACATTGGAGTGAATTCCACCCGCTGCAATAAAATTCTTGTCTGAGAAATTATATAAAAGGTTTTTAGTTGGCAAATAGCATTCAATCTTGTGACTAATAAAGTTTTGTCATGGGTTGTCAAACTTGATATTACTATATGGTAATAATAATAATAACAAAACATTGACATTCCACTTCTGCTGATGTAGTGATGGTTAAGAATATTAATATCGATAGAAAAAACAACACAGATCTCTGATATCAAATATCAAAATATGAGGTTATTGTGATATGCTAATAAATAAATAAACAATAAATATATAATTTCCATTTATTACATAAACTACAATAAAATTATATTACACTATAATAAGCTACTTAGGTTTGGCTTGAATATTTGATAACTTTGTTGGGTCAAATTTGTATGTTTTCTGAAGAGGTCCTTTGCCTGCTTTTGTGAAAATCATCTCATCGACTCTTTGTCTATCTGCTAGATCTCTGGAAATCTTCATATTGGTCCAAGAATCCTTAGCACCTTCAATAAATCCCTTCTTCTTTATCGGTAAATTATCTGGAGAGTGTTTCTGCAGCTTTGGAATTTTGAAATATTCTCGTACACTCGGTACTTTTAGCAGTCCAACCTGACATAATGAAATGAAGTTACTGGAGCACCAGTACACCAAGATTGCTCCGGGGAAGTTAATTGTGAATGGTACCATAATAATTGGGATTGCACGGAGGAAGTACCTCATCAATTGCATGTTTTGTGCCTCTAGACGTCCTGTATCAACACCCAATTCAATAGTTGCCCACATAGTTAAACTAGTTATCACAGGAAGCAAAAAATATTGATCAGGCACTGTTAAATCCGTAAACCACCAGAGGCCCCCATGCATCATGCTTTCAACAGGGCAGTTGGCCATTCTCCTCAAACCTATAAAGAAAGAAATAAAAAGAGGGGCCTGTGCAAGGGGCACAATCATGTTTTTTAGAGGATTCAACCCTTTTTCCTTCATAAATAACATCATTTCTTGAGCATAACGGGCAGATTCCAACTGGTTGCCAATCTGCCTAGCTTGTGTCATCTTAAGTTGTAATGTCTGAATTTCAGGTAAATGGTTGTTCATAACGGCAGCATTTCTCTGGGCTATGATCACAAGTGGAAACATAACAAGTCTCACCACAACTGTGCCTATGAGAATTGCACCCCACCACGGAACATCGAGAGACACATGGAGGTATTCGAGGCAGTTCTGTACCATACCGACGGGACCCCAGCCGCCTAGGCCCAAGCTCGCAAATGTTGGCTCTCCGTTGGCGGCTAATGATTGGACCGCTTCTGTCAATGTATCACTGGGATCTGGTACAGGAGGAGGTTCCGGTATACTCTCCACCAAAGGAATTGTTTTACCGACATCGTTTACCCCTGTCGACGCAAATCTCACGGAACCAGCAGAGGAATAGAAATAATATACTTTTGCCTTTTTAACCTCAAACTTTCTCTCACAAAATACGTTTATAACACCACACCGGCGCCCATGTCGGTTTAATAGTTTAAACATTTTGTGTCGCGGTACAATAAATATGAAGATAATTACGACTGTATATTACATGTGATGAAAATTATGAAATCAAACCCTACACATCTGTCAATATAAATAGCAAAACACATATAAAAAGCTTAGTACTTTTCACTCTTTGACACAATTGACACTCAATCGATAGTGACATACGAAACAATATTGTGTCAGTGAGATAATGCAGTCATGTGTATTGTGTAGCACTCAGAAAGAAAATGCGTAAAAATATCGTAGCGTGTCGGGCTAGGCTATTATAATTACTACATTATCAAAGCCAAGATAAAACCAATGACACGGGAACGACCTGAATAAAGCATACTGCAAAAAGACTCCATTTTTTAACACAACTAATAACAATACTGTAATTGATTGATATTATTCAACATAAGGAATCACTGTTACGAAATCGTTTACGTGTAATGAAAATAAAATTTAATAGTTTTTTTAATTTTGTCAGCTACATCTCTGAAATCAATGAGAAAGTTAAAAACCTGTAAAGGAACAAAATAAGATTGTTACGTCAATTTTCACTGTCATTTCGAAATTGACATTTTACATGTGCGCACATGTTTATTTTGTATTTAATAAAAATATTGTATTAATCTCTTGTTGTATAATGAAATATTAAATTCTTTTAATTTTACACAGTATTACTTATAAAATGGCCCATATTTCCTATCCGTTTAAAAAAACTAATAAAGCCGTTTATCAAAAACCGGCATCAGTTCTTACTGAAGATTCATTATACTGGAAAAAGTTAGGGGTAAGTGTATTTTGGAAACTTGTAAGTGATAAAATCTTACTATACGAAAAACGAATGCTTATCATGTGCAAGTAAAGTTAAATAAAATAATGCCTTGAAATAATGCCTTGTGTGTATGTTATCTACTTAACTAGCTGCTTTTGAATCAGATGAAGGGAAGAAATTTAATATATTTATCGTTTAATTTGGTAGTGCTAAAACTGATGTGGTATTGTATACTTTTAATAGCCTGAACCCACTACGCTGATAAAATTAGGGGTGATACAAATTGATACCTTTTAAACGGAGAAGCAATAGAAATTGATTATATACCTAGTTTGTTAATATCTGTCATACTTTTCAGAAGCAGTTTCTGTTGTTTGTTCTATGTAATATATTGTATAATAATAATTCTCTTTATATCACCGCACATAAAATAAATGTTAAGAAAGTGTATTAAAAAATAATTGTTGTCCTTTACAGCTACCCACTTTGGTAAAGGAATTTGGTGCAATTGATTACTTAGACTTCAGTCTGGTAGAGCCTCATTATTTCGCTGCTACATGTTCAGTGAGAGTGCAGGTAAAAGAAACAATATTCATAATAAGATAGCTGATAAACTGATAATATGTACCAGTATTAATTCTACTGAACTTAAATCAAACAACAAAAAAAGTAGGTATTGTATTAATTATAGAAAGTGAATGTTATTTTACTTGGCATCAAACTATCAGTTCAGTGGTTGCAAAATTAAATAACAATAATGTTAGCCATTTCTGATTGTCTTAGAAACTACTATGGTTCAGGAAAACTCAGATTCAGAAAAACTATAGGTACAAAGTAAATGCGAAAATTAATGTTTGTTCATGAACGTTAATGTATTTATTCATCTATCCGTAGCATTATGAATTTTCTTGCTTTAAACATCCAATATCATACTAAGAACGTTTGTTTTAATTTGAGTTTGTGAAATTGCAGGTGTATGATCCAATAACTAAGGTTGTAGCAAAAAATATATCAAAGTTTGTACAAGGAGCATATGGTGCAACATTTCGAAGTGATGGTAGACTAATTATAGCCGGCAGTGAAGAAGCTACAGTAAAGCTCTTTGATGTCAATTTAAAAAAGGTTCTCCGAGTATTTACAGGTCACACTGAAGCTGTAAGTGATATAATATGTTCTATATCCTATGTTGTGTATATACATATGAGTGTGTGTGTATGTATATACATACATACCTATATTTATATCCTACCTACATACATACCTATATTTATATCCTGTTATATATACATAGACATAAATATTCATAATCTACCCTTACAATAGCAATCCATTTATAATGACTTATTTGTTACAATGTTTGTGTTGTTTGCGCAGGTTCATAGGACTTTCTTCACAAAAGATCAAGTCAAAGTTCTTAGCTTCTCAGATGACAAATCCGTATGTTTATGGGATATTGCAACTGAAGAAAAGCTTACTAGTTTCACCGAGCACACCGATTACATTCGAGCTGGTGCTCCTAGTCCGATCTCCCCAGAAATAATTTTGTCGGGCAGCTATGACCATACAGTTAAATTATACGATTGCAGATCTAATGAAACAATTCTAACTGTAAATCATGGCAGTCCAGTTGAATCTGCAATATTTTTGCCATCGGGTGGTATATTTATCAGTGCAGGAGGTACCGAAATCAAAGTTTGGGACATATTTAACGCAGGAAAACTATTGGCAAATATTTCTCAACACCATAAAACTGTTACCACATTGAGGCTCGCTAGCAATAACAGCAGGCTTATGTCTGCTTCATTAGACCGACATGTCAAAATATATGACTTATCAACATTTAAGCCTGTTCATAATATTGATTTTCCCAATGCAATCCTCAGCATGGCTATCTCAGAGAATGATGATGTACTAGCAGTTGGAATGGTTGATGGAGTCATATCAATAAGGAAAAGGGAACAGCCTGCTCATAGACATCAGGAAAGGAGATTATTCAAATTTATACCAGATCACATACAAGTAGCCAGTTCTAATAGCACTGTCGATGTAATATTCAATAAACAGAAAGGTGATAAATGTGCAGAATATGATAAATGCCTCAGAAAAATGGAGTTTGGTAAAGCTTTAAGCCTGGTTCTAAAACCCTATGTAGCAACAAAATTTCCTGAAAGAACTATTGCCCTTTTACAAGAATTACAGAGAAGAAAGGTTTTACATGTGGCTCTGCATGATTTATCTGATAAAAATATTGGTGCATTATTGAGATTTTTCAAAAAAAATCTGGGTGAAACTCGATTTACCAGAGAAGTGATTGATGCAGCAAATGTTTTCATTGATGTTTTTGAAAATAAAGTAAAATCGTTTTCTGAAGACAATTTTAGGCTATACATATCATTGCAAGATGACATAAATGCTGAAATTGAAGTGTGCAAGAAAATTTGCGAATTAGAAGGTGCAATAGGTCTTTTACTTTCTGGCGCACAAGTTGGCTCTAACATAGACACACTAGAATTGAACACTTTGGCACCATCAATTAAGGCACAAAAAGATATAATCATTGATGTTTGACATTAAAATAATCCCTTTAAATGGAAGTTTCATTTATTCTTCGACAGCTATCAAACGCGGCTCCACTTGCATGGTCCAAAGAATTTATTTTGGTCACACGTCATGCCGTTATGGCGCCGTAGGAACAAATTTGTTTAATTTGCATTTTGATATACTTACTTATTGTTTTAAAATCAATTAAAAACAAGTGGCAACTAGCAATTCATTGTTTTGTAAAAGCAAAGCTAGCTTTAAAAATAGAAATATATAAGTAAACTGATTTATTTGTTGCCAGAGAGGTAATCTTCGAAATCCTGGAAGTAGTTCGGCGCATGTGGAATTTCTCCCAGCAAATTTCCTTTGCTAATCATACAATACAGCAGCGCATTTATGACAGGCACTGAGATCAAGGGACGCGACCAATTACATCTTTGCGCTCTTAGTTTTATAATATTACTCGTTTATAAAGTGTTATTACTGGGAGCTCAATTGCTATTTTTTTTCTATTACCGTACCGTTAATAGAAACCTTATAACGCTATTTGACATATTATATTCATAAGAGTTTTGTAATTTATTACAAATACGGGAATTACATAAAAAAAAAAATTACTTTAAGCACACTTTGATTACTCTAAATATGTATTCATCATTAATTTAATAAATCAAGATTGGTGTTGCAATTATTATTAATAAAACCAATTCTTTGCGGAATATTCTTATACATAATCTATTGCCAACTTTATATTGCATCTGGTAACACGGCAATGTACAAAACCCGACGTAAATTGTAAGTTCACTTCAAGGGTTTCATGTTTTTCATTATTTCTTCGTTTTACAATTTATTTGTTCTAAATATGTGTAAGTTGGTCGTGTATTATATTCATAGGATAATGTGAAATATTCAATTAAATGGTGTTTTTTTATGTTATGCTATGATAGGCAGACAGGTTAAATTCTTTATTGTGTCCAAAATACTTCAGTGTTATTACTGGTTAACCGATGAGTTTTGTTAAGTTTTGAGTTTGAATTTTCTTCATAGATGTAATTGTACAAAAGGCATATACAGTTTAAAATAATGGATGAGAGGAGAGTAGCCGACTATTTCGTGGTGGCTGGCTTGCCCGAGGAACCGGAATTATTAGACGATTCTGATTCTGGACACCTCAAAGGATACAGTACTAAACCACCGATTACCGATATAGGTAAGTACCTTTAATTTTCCCGTGTAATTATAATACTTGTGAGGAAAATTCAGTCAATTTACATTAGAGTCAAACAAACTACCATGTATCTTCACCTTGTCGCTCAAAGCTTAAGTTACTCATTATCCATCACACTCTCCTTAAGTTTAACCTTATGAACTAAAGTAATATTGTGATATAGCAAATGTCTAGAATATCTGGTCAGACAAAATTTTATAACGAGGTAATACAAATCTTCCAAACACCAATTGTCCCTAAACAATGAAAGGCCCTTCTTTAATTTCGTATTTATATGAATACCTTAGAAATCCCATTAATTTTAATAAGTAAACCATTAGCAAAATGTGGATGCATTAAAAACCTTTACATACTGTTTAAGTCATATTGTCAAATAATAAAAATGGTGTCAAATACTAGGTGTGGGAGTACATGGGATTTAATAATAGTTTACGTGTTAAAAAATGTCACTAGACAATTAGTTCACGCTTTGTAAATATATTATACTTCCGAGAGCATGAAAAAATAATTTTACACGTTCAGTCTGCTAATTATTTTGTGATTGTTTTAGATACACTCATGGAAAAGTTATATTTTTGTTCAGTAGTATTATTATCCTTAGCTGACTATTTGTTTTTGTTAACATATAAAAGGGTTATCCTCTTGACTATCTAAATTTAGGAGGTATTATAGGTTTGGCAACCTTGAATATAATATAATCATTCAACACTATACTGATTATGTGATCTTGTGGTATAAAATATTTAAGCAGAGAGGGAAGTGAATAATTAATCTGATGACATAATTTATGATGATGTTTAATTAGTTCTCGGACATATTTAGCTGCAAAATTATTGACCAAAACTGGAGTGTGAATGACCCATTCAACTATATTTCATTCTATTAAAATATACATCAGTTTATTTAAAATATAAATTTAGACTGGAATCCAGTTATGACTACATCATTTGTAGCAAGTACTTTAGATTGTATGTACACAAATATATGTAAATTACCTAAAATTATCATGTTACTTGCCAACTTGGTTGGAAACATCATACTTGAAAGCTTTCACAGTATATCAACATACCTACAAATAATGTATTAGTGATTTTTATCCCTTGAAAATTTCTAGAATAAGACTGCAACACCATATTATGTCTATCTTCTAATAGTAACTCTTAATTGCGTAAGTTCTAAATATTCATCAATTAAATGAATTATTTGCAAAGATTGTTAACTGATATCATGTTAATATATTATTAGTCCTTTACACAATATTATTTAATTTGCTATCTTGGAAGCTATTGCAAGATAAAAACTTGTGTGACAAAATTATAATAGTAGTAACAGCGGTATTATACTTTTGTAAGATACATAGTTAATTGTTCAAATCGGACTAAGTCCTGATGGGCTGCTAGTTAGTAATATTTCTATTTGATTTAAGGTGATATTAGAACATAAAGTAAGTCTATTACATTATTAAAAGTCAATTACATCTTACTTTTATCTTTCAATATATCGCTTGTAACATACAAAATTAATTGTCTTCCTTAAAGACATTGATTGCTATTTATCTTGGTCAAGGTTTCAACTCATGGTAAACTGGTGTTGATATTAATACTACTTGTTAAAACACACCCATTCCATGCCTTCAATACCAAAATATCATATTTCAGGAATTAATAATGAAGCAGTAATACACATTGTGGTTTGGGATTATGTTACATCGCAGCCTGCATCTGATATTAATATGGTTGACTTGTCTAAAGTATGGGGAAATTATCTGATAAGTACACTAGCTATGCCCGCGACTTCGAATGTGTGGAATAGTGACTTGAGCACCATTTTAATTTTCTAGAATTCCTTTGTTATGGACCGCCGAGAGTAGTTATTTAATATTTGAAACTGCGATGGTCGCGCAGTCTATCGGAACTTACTACTTAGAAATTAAAAATTAACTAAGAAAACATTTTCCAGTGGACCAAATTGTGAATCTAAACCAATCTCAAGTCCCCTTGAAGACACAAAAAAATTTCATCAAAATCGGTCCAGTCGTTTAGGTGGAGTTCAGTCATCTACAAACGTACACAAGAAATATAAATATAAAGATACCGACATTTGCATCATTTACATATATCTTTATACACTCAGTGTTGAATGAAAGCTTGTTGATGATCAGCTAAATGGGTTCGGCCTTTTTATTCTCTACCTTTACTTTTTGTACACATATGTAAATCAACAATATTTAACCTAATTTCTAATAATTTCCTGTTCATACGATTAAAATATGATGTATAGTAACACACCATAATAAGGTTTTTAAAAGACAGGCTGTCTATCTCATTAATAGCAAACTTAAGCTCGACTGAAAGCCAATAATAATGCTTTATTTCTACAGTATACCTATCATTGGGTGTGTAGTTCGAAAATGTACTTTATCTTATCGTCACGTAGTTACTAAGTAATAC
>DWUN01000443.1:0-22851 GCA_018249975.1 Passova gellias
TTTGTATGTATAATATATAGTAGAGAAATACTGTTATAATTTATATGGCAGAACAACGTTTGCCGGGTCAGCTAGTTTTGGATAAATTTCAATACCCCCCTCTTCACATCTCATTGTGTCCTCTACTATTTTCAGCACATAAAACCACAATGTTATCAAAGCGGTCGATTAAAATATATACTCTCAAATGAAATAATCTGGTCCGTACCAACCTACGCGTTAGCAAAACGTATCATCGAATATTGTTGTATTGTCGTAAAATTACTGTTCTTTTAGCTCACGATCGTTGACAACTCCGTGAGGTTGACTTTATAGAGAGTGCTTTAAATTCATTATGTCCGTCCGTCCATTGTATAATAACAAAGAAGTTTATTTGCACAAATATTGCTAAATATTGCCCTTGGAAATCTTACACAATTATTAGTTCAATCTATATTTTGCCTTTTACTGCGTACAAATTTATGGTAAATACATAAAATTACTTCGAACTTGTCCAATAGCTAGTTCTAGTGTTTCACGATTTACGTCTTGCCATAATTTTTAGTGTTTATTACGTTTACTGGTGACGGTAACACCTCCCCGCATTCTAATAAGGGCGCTCCGCTAGCCTTATTTAGACATGAAAAAAATATTTTTTTTGCACGCATAATGTTTGTTACGTTTGTAAGTGTAAATAGTCGTGTCGTCCGGCCGTCCATTCTCCCAATAGATATGACGGTGTTGACATCGACCTTATCGGCGATACACTCACGTCGACCTGATAAACGCTAAACAGAGACCGCATTCAACGCGGCCGGGTTACACACTCGTGTGTGTGCAACTCGCGATGGTCAGAAATACTCAGTCTTGCCTTAAATATAGTTGCAAAATATTGGCGCGAAAATGAGAAAATACAATGAACGATAAAAATGACAGATTCCAAATTCAAAAGTAATAACTATTTTGGTAATTTTTAATCATAACCGTATTTACGGCCAGACCGTGTACTCGTATATCAGAGCAGCCGTTACCCGCTGCTTCAGCGGTCAGAAAAAATTGCTTCGGTCACACGTCATAATTATCATTATTGTGCGCGTAACGCCATCTATATCGTTTATTCGATTGAAACGTGTTTTATCGCAGTAATGAGATATTTTTCCGCGCAAAAACGTGGCTCATTGCACTCTCCAGCCCTTCGCCTATCTAGGTAAGGTATATGAAGTAACGTCTTGGAACGACTCGTGCGCAGCCATCTCGTGCCGACGCAGACAAAGCGTGCGGCACGGCTACCGCACAGCTTGAGTAAAAGTAAAACGACGATCGGCCTAATTAATCGGACTAACGTCAGTCATTGTGCAATTAATTTTGCATTTAGAATGTAAGCGGTAGGCACATCATGATTCTTAGCTCCGCGGAGCGCTGACTCGACGTGATGATTTACTCACATTTGATACTTAAAAAAAGCAGTTAAATTTTCTTCTCACCTCTCTCCATTTTAATTATCCTCATGTTACTAATCACTTTGTAACCGTATTGATTGCGTTATTATTATATATCGGCGGCAATTGCGCGTTGACGTCATCTGAATCGACTCGACTTGAACATTTCATTGAAGACTGACTCAAATTCAAAGGTCAATAGTATTTTCTCTTCCCACCTTAAAACGAATCTTATCCCGATTATAGAATTTATTCTATATATATATATATATATATATATAATAGATTTATATATATAATCGGGTTAATATAGGCTAATTGCTTTAGCCATTAATACTAAAGGCTACAAGGCCGCTTTTCTCCTTTAGTATTGACTCCTTTATTATTATTATTATTGTTATTATACCATCGCGCCAGGTCCCTAACAGGGTAGGCAGGGCGCACCGAGTGACAAATATCTCTGTCCTTACAAACCTGACGTGCTTCGACTCCCCGTATATACGAAATATATCTCGGTAAGTTCGTATGCAAGAAGACAAATAAAAATATTTAAGACGGCGGATATAGTTTGGAGTGAAGTTTTATATCATCGCGCTAAGTAGCGGAATAAAGTTTACCCGAAATAAACGTAACGTGACCTCGGCTCCGTGACATCGGAACGATTGCTCACAAATTTTGTGTAACAAAGAACGTTATTGCAATTATTCTACAAATTGTAATTAATGAATTATTATAATTACTTTGTAAGTAACACACAATTTTGTAAATGCCAATAAACTTTATGAAAGGATTACACGTCGCTAATAAAACAAGGCAACGTTAAATTTCATTACCGAGCGCAGTGCGTACTCGTGTTTGATATAAAAGGAAATGTTGGTGCCATTTTTTTTGCCACTATACATCATGTTACGTGAATACAATAAAACGAAGCAATAGCAGGTTTCACTTTTACGTTCTGCCTGAATGTCTGCCTGAATGTATGCCTGAATGTATGAATGAATGTCTGCCTGAATGTATGCCTGCCAGAACTGAAAACAAGCGCCGTGCTCGACCGGCCGCGGCCTATGTCGGGTCCGTCCTTTTCGCTGATAATTGTTGCAGCACAAATTCAATTCCGTTTAGGTTGATGTTACTTTTTTTTTATTTCGTTTTACTTTTCCGTTGCTTGTTGTAAAATTTTTGCCTTTTCATTTTTTTTGACGTAAGTTTGTATTGTTCGTTTGTTTCTGTTTTGAATTGTCATGTTTCTGTCCGTGCGGCGCCGTTGTCCCGAACCGACGTATTTACTTTCGCTCGTGTTTCAAAAAGAACGCTTTCAAAGATGGCGGTCTCTCTGTCAGCTCTTTCAAGTTATTCTACATGGATTTTATAGGTTAAAGTGTTACCCACATACTGCCGCCTACTGCCGTCTAGTAAGGGCCCTCTTCGCCGGCCCTTTTAGGATGCCTTCAAATTTATCCATATGTTGGTTTCGACATGTAGAACAAATGAACGACATTTAAATGATCACACGGAGAGTGCGAATGATCTTAACTTCGCTAGAAGTAACCTTATTGTAAACGTTATGACTACGATTTTATGTTTTCTCTTTATATTTCGTCTCTAACATTTAATACGTATATCACTGTTAATAATAATAATAATAATAATAACATATATTTGTATCCGTGAGCAGTGACGTCGCTGGCGTGCGTGCTCCTCAACGTGCCGAAGAACGCGACGGTCCTCGGCGGCAGCTGCAACGTGACGGGCAGCGGACGCCAGTACCTGCAGCTGGGCTGGCCGAGCGGCGAGAACACGCTCACCATGCACTTCCAGGCGAACGACTCCACCAAGAGCTACTCGCTCAGCAGCTTCAACGTGTCCCTGGCGCCCGCGCAGTTCCCCAACTCTTGTGAGTCACACGCTACGTCTGATCTCCACCGCCCCGAGCGGGAGACGCATTTGAGTGTTATCTGGTTGATAGCCAAAGGTTTCTAATGTTCCAAGGTTTCTTTGTGTCCGTCATTGCCGTCGTGTAGCTGATGTGTACGGGGTAAGGACGAGAATATTAAAAATATTTTGGAAAAAGTCCCAAAAAAGATGTTAACTTAATAAGTAAAGTAATTAAAATTCTTTAAACGAAATAATTAAATTGTTTTTTGTATTCATGGTATGGGTTTAGCGAATCATAAATAGTATGAAGACGCTCAACACAATTTTATGGGAATTTGAATTGCAAGTGATCGTGTTTCGTTTTGGCTTCCAGCGCTGAAGGACCCGGTGGTGCTGAGCCACAGCCCGGACTGGTGGACGCCGCTGGCCAGCTCCTACCGCTGCGCAGCCGCCACGCAGCTCAACATGTCCGCCGAGAGCCGGCCCGAGGTGGCCACGCTCACGCTCACCAAGCTGCAGGAGGAGGCCTACCGCACCTCCAACACCACGTCCTTCAGTGCCGGTGAGCGCGCTCGCGCCCCCTACCGACACACGCGTACCACGCTGCATACGAATATTGCATCAAAACAGGGGATAAAAAAGGGGAAAAAAACAAGTTTCATATTTCACATGGGAACGAAACTCCAAAATATCAATAGGGCACGTTTCCAAAGGGAGATTTATGTCACGTGTAGCTGTAGTATCGGCTGTGAGGGCCACCGTAACGCAGGCGTTCAATTACCTCGTTTGGAATCAGATAGCTGTGTGCGGAATTGACCCGGTTATTATAAAATTTATTAAAAAAAAAAAACCTAAGTGTACCTTTTTTCTCAAAATACGGATAAACGGACTATCAGCCATAATAATGATTTGTTAACATTGTAATTAATTGCGATAAAAAGTGAACTATCGCAGTGCGCCCCGCCTATAGTATCTCGAACGCATACATTATTATATTTGTATTAATTAATATACACGTTTATTAACTTTATCTGCGCTATCGGTTGGTGCTCGGGCCACTGATAAACTAAAAGTGCGGACTGTATGGATTTGTTTTGTTTTGTTCGAACTAAAAACGACTTACAACAACGCTCGTCATTATCTCCCAATTGTTGAGCGACATCGTAATTTGCTGGTGATATTCAATCTTTTGTTCAGAAATCTAATGTTGTAACATTTAGTTTTTTATTGGATTTCGCAGTGACGGGACCAGGTGTAGGGTAATAATAACAGGTTGTTGTTAAAGTAAAGCTGTCGCTAAAGTTGTCGAACTCTTGACGCACTTGTATATATACAGTCCAGTGGTTTCCAAGCTTTTCGGGACTGCTTAGACCATTTGTTCAGAGAAATAAACGTGTTTGTCCTTGTGTTTGTCAGCGCGCGACTGCGGCGGCAACGACGTGCCGGACGCCGTGCCCATCGCCGTGGGCTGCGCGCTGGGCGGGCTCGTGGTGGTCGTGCTGGTCGCCTACCTCGTCGGGCGGCGCCGCTCCGCCGCGCGCGGCTACCTCTCCATGTAGACCTGCAGGTGACCGCTGGGTGTCGCCCCTCCCATGTTACGGAGACATGGGCTTTTCAAAGAATGAATGAACGGACGAATGAATGAAATGCTCAACGCAAAAGACCACGAACAGAAAATAAAATACATATAAAAAAATGTGAAACGAAAATAAATTAGTAAAGATAACAGTGTTTCGTAAAAATATTAGAGTTAAAAGGAAACAATTGCCCGACTACAACCGGCGGCAACACCACAGTGTTCTTCCTTCGTGTTGGCACTAATTGAATTGGAGATGGGTGTATCATGCCGTCGCATTCCCCCGCGGCGCTCGCTGCGACCGGGCGTTCCTCCGACGCACGCCTGCCGGTGCGGGGGGATTCTCTGCGGAGGTTCAGTTGTCAGCGATTTGATACGTAACCCATGTACAGTCAGATTATCAAACGACAGACGAACGGCTGTTCTGGTATTCTCGTACGCATCGAATAATCCCATTCTCGTTATTTCACAGATACGCCCGGACGGAGTAACGATATGTGTAGTCAATAATAATATTAAAGTAGAAAACGAAAAGTTAAAAATGAATACAATACACCACACTGTTCGATTGCGTCGCATTCTCCTCGATGAGCCGTGGCCGGATATATTTAATTGCGCAGATTAAAAACGACGACATTGTCTATGAACATGTAAAGAAGAACATGCGGGGGTGGCCCGGGCAGCGCGGGATCAGCTCACAGTATTGGACGGCGGCAACGTCGGCGCGGCGAGCAGGCCGGCGGTCGTGTAATAATCCTGATAATTGTAATCGCTATTTCGATGGCCACAGTTCGATAATTTTCAAAATGTTTGTCATTATATCGCTTCTAGAATTGATATTGCATCGTTGTTGTACCGACGGACCGGTGTAGCGACGTGCAGGGCTACACCGTCGTGGAGATCTATGGCTCTGGGTTCGCTGCCGTCCGTGGACAAAGTATCGGTTTTTTTTTCTATCCCAAAATCATTGATGATGCACATTTGCAACCTATTAAAATTTGCTAATTTACGTCAATTTTGGCAAGTAAATAATATTATATTGGTATAAAAGACGGTCCGCGGTCACAGACGGACGAGCCTTCGTTATGTCGACATATGTAGCGATATTGGATGCGGTACTTTATTTTTGGACGGCACCGTAGATGTCTAATCGGAAGGCGGAAGGTGGATTTTTCTGTTTTGATAGTTTTGTTTTCACTCACAATTTCAGTTTGTCTTTGAATATTCAAAGTGTTCAATCGCACTGGACTATACATTAATATGGGGTTATCTTTAAACAATATTCATGTACGTTTGTCGTTTGATGATTGGATTTCCTTTATTCGTTAGTAACGTTATGGTTACGTTACATGCAACGGTAACCGGAATCCTCCTCTCGCTCGTTTTAAACTAGGATTTTTAAAGGTGCATTAAAATATTAATAGTGAAAGAGAAAAATAAATAATTAAATAATAATAATACTAATTGTATAGAATGTGATGTTATCTAGTAGTTCCAGTAGTTGTAAAACGATTATCAAAATCTATATTTGTTTTATATTGTGTTTTGATTATTATTTTTATTTTTCAATTCCAATTGACTAATGGCCGGTGTTTTGAAAGCTCTTTATTTATCAAAATGATTCCCAAAGATGTCATTTCTACCATTCTGTCACATATATTGTTTTATTAGGATATTTTATGTGTATCGTATGTATATTTCAATACGTTATATATCGATTTCATTAAACAATAGGAAACAAACGGGGCGAGAATATATCGCGTACTGTCCAAAAAGACAAAAAATGTAGCCGGAACAAAACGATGTGTAATCTTGTACACCAAAGTACTATTCAGAATCTTTTCTATTCCGTGCAATCGATATACCTATATATAAGAATTAATACAACTTAATTATTATTTTTATTGGATACAATGAAGGATGTAACTATTATGTAAACGGTTCTAGCCTAGTAAGTGATATTTAATTTGTGTTGCAATCGTTCTCGGCTGAGTTTTGTAATAGTTTTAATGAGCAGGTAAAGAATACAAGGAGTTTCATTTTATTTCTGAACCGTTAAACGTAATATCAGCATCCGAGATTATTGTAATTGGGGTCGCGGTAATTAGTGATATGTATTTTCGAAAGTTTCTCGCCCGGCGGGTCGGTACCGATGAAATGTATCGTTGATTTCAATTAACGGCGGCAGGGAAGCGTCTCGAAGGAGGCTCGAGGTGACAGACGGCGGGGGCGGGGGCGGGGTACACTGGGTCAAATTTGTCAGCGATCGCCTTGCGGTTAATATTGAGAGATTTGTATTTTATTATTTGAAGCGGTAACTGTAGTAACTTTGAACGGCGCAATGCAATAATACGCTTTCAATAAAGCACATTTCGCTCGCAGCCGCAACTAGCGCCATCTATTCTGCGTTAACAACAATCCGCGTATAACTTTATCGACGTTATCCTGTTGTTTGATAGTTGTTTGGTTTGTAACGTTCTCGTTTTGTTTCATTGTGTGTAAGTAATTTGATAATTGAAAATATATTCCCCATAACGCGATCGCTGATGGAAGTCTTGTGATGTGAGAGATACGATTTAAATGAAAATAAATGTTTTTTATTGCCACACTCGGCTTTTATTTCAAAATCTATTACAATAAATACGTATGTAGAATCTATTTACAGATGTTGGCATTATTTACAGGTGGTTACAACTATTGAACACAGCGACACTGGGATACCTGACTTTTAACACTTAATGCGCGGTAGCTTACATGATCGGCCCTAGCACTTAGTAAAATAATGTTGGTATAAAGCAAATATTTGTAACGTAGTTGAGGGAACGCATGTTTTGTTTCCTAGCAATTGTACTGTAAAGTTTGGGCCGCAGAGATATTAATTTAAAAATAAGGGATGAAAGCGTAAATCTATCGGGGATCTTCGAAGAATGGAAGAGGTACGTAACAGGCGACTAAGTCCAGAATACTCGCCACACTGTATCTGAAATATTTAAAAGTCGATAGTGTTGTGTAAATATATGTACCCGGAACCATAAAAGTTCAAGTGAACTTTTAATATCCAAGTAAATAATTTCTTACATGTATTAGCGAGACGCAAAACGCAAAGTAACGTATAACAAAATTAGGTGAAGACATAACTGGCATTATTCGTCAGTACCATAACATTCATTTTACTGTGGCATGTTAAAAAAACTCCGATAGCGTGAGTCAAGCTTACGTGTAGCGCCATCTGTATTCAAATTGCAGAAAGTCTGCACTGGAGCGAAAGAAAATTGTCATATTTATTGCATTGTAAATATTAATTACACAATTATTTATTAATTAACTTTACAAATTTAATATTATCAATTGTAATCGATACCGAAATACAATCTAACAAAAATATTCGTTACGTTTACAATATTTAGATATGTATATACTTTTGTGACGTACAACGCACAACCGCTATCTATTAAAGCTGATCCCTAAGATTATCTATGCACATACTATAACAAAGTACTAGTACTCGTATATAACTTGAATTGTACATAATCTGCTTCATCATAGCAATAACACATACTAGACATACAATAATAAAATTATTAAACTCGTGACATTAAAACAGTGCAGACAAAGTAGTGTGGGAGTCAAATTAAACTTCAAGATCATTATTCAGACAGCGTCTGGATATTCTCGATTCAAACCGGAAACCCTTTGCTCGGCAAGCACGCTGATCGTTCTACTAATACAAAAACTTGGAAGGATCAGTGTAGGAATTCCTAAGACTTATATTAAACAGTGTGTACATAATTTTTTTTGTTGTACGATTGTCTTTTTATTACGGTGACCGTGGTCAAATGCCAGCCTGTCACAATATTAAAATTAATACAGTTATATGCTTAGTTTTATGTCATTATGACATATTGTCAGTTTGACATATAATATGACAGTATTGTCACCGTTATCTATAAGCGTGAGTGCTGTATTATGCAAAACATTAAAACATTCCAAATGAACATTCAAACGTATAAAATATTAAATTATCGATACGCTATATTTACAACAAAATTATTCTACACGAATACTGGTTTTTATTAACACTTTAAGTACACTATGCTATAATATTTACATGTGAGTATTACATACGATGTTTTAAAAGTACGCGCATATCTTGAACAATTAAGGGCTACCGTATTTTGGCTCTGGTGCTACTATCATAGGAGATTGGTCCTGAAGTGTAACAAAAATGACTATCTGTATTCGAAATATGGAGTATGCGGTAGAGCAAGTGCAGGAAAATGCAGTGCAGTGCAAACACAATCCTTTTGAAACCGAATTAAATTGTAGCCTACAAATATAATATATCGAGTACAGCAAAATATTCAAAGACAAATATTAAAAATTATTCAGCGCAAAAAGGCAACATACAGTTTTGCATATCTCTACAGACAGCGGCGCCTCTAGCGGCAAATTGAAATACTATAGCCCTCATTGCGCCGCCACTATTGGTTGTCGTGCTAGGCTTGTTTAATAGTAATATTAAAAATTAATAACAAATCACATTACACTTATTCATTACACTTATTCATAACTCTTACAACATAAGTTACTATGTACAATACATTAATAGGAATACATTAAGAAAGATGTACAGATGTCAAAACTAAAAATGTATTTAAATATTTTACCACCAATAAAATGAACGGCTCACTTTTATACCAATTCTGTAACTGTCATCGACATTATAAACATGATTAAACAGTAAAATTGATACATAAGAAAATTTAAGTTTATCCTGTTTAACCGACGACGAGAGATGCCTTATTTTGGTCATGGACTGCAGGACATGTTTCTTATGACCGTAAACAGTAAACATCGAAGAAAATCCAACCATTATTTCCTCCTGTCAATGTGACAGAACTCGGGTCTACTCTATAGCTATGTTACTTTTACAGACTTCGGGCCTCTTAGCGATGCGTCACTTTGACAGGCCCGGGCCTATAGCGATCCATCACTTCGACATGCCTCGGTACTTTGTCGATTGGCCAGATACATTAGCGATTCGATCAACACATTTAATTTTACTGGTGATAGAATTTGATCATATGCGTAGCCTCTGCATATAGCCTCCTAAGCTTATAAAAATATAATATATATAAATACATGATTTATGAACAATTAATTTAAGCTGTAAAACATTGCTTTACCCGCATTAATTTTTTTAAAGTTTCCAACATTTAATTTGCGTACTTACAATGAGGAATAGATTGAACATTGAAAATATTCAATAAGATATTTTTGAGAGAAATAATTTTGGAGTTATAGGGGTTGGCTGACAGATAATAAAAAAGTTCAAAAACAAGTTCAAGTCTAATAACAATTTTACAGATGATTGTGCATGAAACAATAGCATTTTACACTTGACCTGTACAGCGAGTAATAAAAATACTATTATTAAATAGCTTATTTGTATTGGTGCCTGTGTCGTCAATTTTAATTTATATTCGAAGCCCGTTCGGGCTATGTTCCTACGTTACCTACATATTATTAATTAATCATAATATGTAATCATAAGTAATAATAATTTGTTCCTTGTCCGATATTTACTTACAATGGCACGATTCATTTAACACTAACTATATAGTAACTACAGAGGCACTTTACACATTTTAAAATAATTTGTGCTCCTATGACTAACACGACTTCATCATATTGCAAATTTTTTATCTATACGATATACTTTGTACGTGTGACAGAAACTCGATAGATAATATATAAGATTAAGATTATATATTATTATTGTTTCCTGGAAGATCAGATTTTAAGCACTTAAGTACATTTTTATTCTGTTACGGTTTTCTTTTCTTAATAACTGCACTTTTCACATAGTGGTGAATAATCTATAAAATTATAAATTATATCAACACGAGTTAAATAGTAGACGATGAGAGAAGACGAGATGATCACGTAGTTTAAAAAATCTGCATTAAATAAATTGGCATTAGTTTGTAATGTGTTATCAATGTTCAAATGACAAACAAGAAATGAAATGATAATAATTGGCTGGTCTCTCGTGAGGAATATGACCCTAAGGTGTCGGGCAGGAGTCGAGTAGGACGTTGTGCAGGGACTCCATCTCGGTCCAGCCGCGCTTCACTCCGCCCACCGACACGTCGCGGATGCAGCCTTTGAAGTTCTCCCGGCCCTCTTCGAGGCTGCCTTCTGGAATTTGCAGCAAATCAGCATTTCGAATGAAGTTAATGAACCGTTTTTAAATTAAGAACCATAATCAATCAATGAAGCCGACATATTCATATAGAAAAAGCATTCTAACTGACCGGCCCGTATTGTAACGGGTCAGTCAAAATTAATGTTTGCGAAAAGGGTAAAGGTTCGGAATGTTTCGGGGGTTAGCGGCGCAGCGTGGAGAGCGGGGGAGAGCGAGAGAGGGCGGTACCGGGCACGGCGCCGATGACGAGCGGCGCGGGCGGGTCGGGCGGCGCGTCGCCGGCGGGCGGCTGCGGGCGCAGCGCGGGCGGCGCGGGCGCGGCGTCCAGCGTCAGCGACACGGCCCAGCGGCCCGCGCGCGCCGCCACCGCGTGCCACGCGCCGCAGCGCGCCGGCGCCTCCGCGCGCGCGCCGCCTCCCGTCAGCACCACCTATGCACACACGTACATCACTAATGTTCATGTTATACGAGGAACCGCTTACAATAACTAGCATTCCTCGCGAATGTTAATGTGCAATTTAAAAAGAAACCGGTGGAGATAAAACTTTTTACAAACATATTTTGTAACTAAATTTTACCATCCCATCCTTCAATTCCAACAGCAACTTCCCGGCAGAGAATATGACGCCGCTGGGCGCCGTGGAGCGGAACTGCAACTTAATTTCTACCGACTCCGCCTCTTCACTCCACCACTTGCTCGACCACACGGCGTGGGCGTCCCCTGGACAGTAAAGATTGTCGAGTCGGAACAATATCTTGCTAAAAGCACCTGTCATCATAGTCGTTACAGATTTCTTTTTTTGTTTACAATTGTTAGTTTCTCGGGGTCTCGTAAACTGTTATGTATTCTATATTACCATCTGAAACGAACCCTAGCTAGGGATCTTTTCGACACTACGTTAGATTTGTTACGGTGACTACTAATCGTTAGAAAATTGAGGATGTCTTCTTGCTTCGTCTATAATAAGTCGATTAACTGACTTTAAAGTTAAGTGATAATACAATTTATGTGCTAAAAATGATATGTTTCTCAAAAACAAATAAATGAACAGTAACGGCGTACCGGCGAAGTACGCGCCCCTCTCGACGCTGGGGAAGCACTGGCCCACGGCGTGGTGCGCGCGCGCGTCCCGCACCAGGTCCTCCGCGCGCCCGCACACGGCCACGCGCCGCACGCAGCCCACCAGCCCGCCCACGCGCACCACCTGCGCACAGCCGGCACGGCGGGCGACGGCATGGTATTAAAAACAAGTAGACGCCATATAAGTGATTATTTGTTTTAGAATGCATTCTACTTTCAAAAGCTGAAAAGTACGTTACGTAGTATCCTAAGTTCAACAAGACAAGATAAAAGCCGCGGAGGTGTCAGATGTGTGAGGACGGACGGGTACTGACGGAGTTGGGCACGTGCGGCGGCGGCGCGGCGGGCAGCCCGCCCACGAACAGCCGCGGGGCGCGCGCCAGCGGCGGCGAGCGCGCCGTGGCGGCCGCGCCCCCGCTGGCCAGCACGGCGCGCGTGCGCGAGATGCGCACCGTCACCTGCCGCGCGGACACAGTGCGGTTAGCTTCCAATGCGACTGTCGGTTAGGTGTCTATAGATATTGTTTTTGATCGTTACAAATAAACGCTTGCTAAGCATAGATCTACTAGTACTCGGTACCGACTCGCTGTTAATAACTTGTTGTTGTAAAATATGACTACATTAAATTATGTTAGAAGCTCACCGCCCGCCAGGTGCCGTCGGCGACATTGGCCGGCAGCGACAGCTCCCGCCGGGTGCGGCCGCGGACGATCAGCTTCAGTTTACCTTCTCTAATGCATAATACTATGAAATGCTTTGGCTTTGCGCGTGGACCCTGAAAAGAATCAATAAACTTCAACAGACAACAAATTTACGAGTAATTTTCAATGCACGATTTTGAACTTATTCGATACGTAGACGAGTAACGAAGTCAGCTCGTATCAAAAAGTTTAATCATTCTTCGAGTTCTACGTATTGACTCAAAATGTCAGTAAATCCTTAATCGGGAAAGGGTGTAAATTAATTTGCTATGTAAAAATGTAACGTAAATATTCCGTACAGGTACTAGAAAGATGAGTCCCTCGGTAGCGAAGGTCCTCAGCTGCAGGGACACGGAGAAGTCGTGCTTGGCCGGGCGCGGCGGGCGCACGCGCAGCGCCGCGTGGCTGCCCGCCGAGTCCCCGAACCGCACCGCGCCGGCCTCCACCGTGTACGACCACGACTGGATGTACACAGGGATTCATAACTCCATCATTATAAATAAAACAGTTATACGACTTTGATTACATATTGTATATAATTAGACAGTTTTACTGTTATCTTTATCCGGCTCAATGGACCAATATATTTTTGTATAATCTAATTTACATATTAATGCAATCAGTGTTATGTTTCATTGCAAATCAACAATTTTCTTCAACAGTTGGGTCACATATACTCGAAAGTATTCAGACATGGATATGGTACGAGGAGGAATGTAATATAATTGATGTAAGTAGGATTACCTTGGAGCATTGCGCGGCGGAGTCGGCCTGCGCCCGCGGAGGGCGTGCGTCCCGCGCGGGCGCCGCCCGCGGCTCCCCGCCCGCGCGCCCCAGCCGGGCGCCGCCCCAGCGCAGCGCGCTCTCCACGCCGATCAGACTGCGCGCAAAGACGACTGTTTTTTAGTTATAAACGTATGACACGTCAGAAGACTTGTCATGACATAGAAATGTTCTATTGCCTTTTCATCGAGTTTTTTCTCCACATTACTACACTTTACGTTAGTAACCACATAGTTATTGATTATAATTAAATACGTGCATCTTTGACGGTAGCGTCGCCGGTCAGACATGTAACGTACGACGGACCCGTACCCGGCGGAGCTGTCGCTAGATACATAGCGCCACACTTACACTGATAAAATAAATAAAAATAATCTTACAGTAATATAAATTCTCACCTAGAATCCACAATAAAATCCATAATAGTGCCGGTGAAGTATCCAGCGGGCAATACCAGGTCGGCAGGCTTGCGGTCCGGGGGCGCTCCTCCCAGGAACAGCCCTCGCGAGCGCTGCGGGTACCCCCCTCCGGGCAGCGCTCCGACGCCCACTTGCTTCTCATCGCACCACACCTCTAGCTGGATGCAGGGTATAAAATGGCGTCTTTTATATGATGCAACAAAATGCACATATTGCGTTTGCAGATGTAATTAAAAGCTTTTATATAAGATCATTTGTAGACATATTTTTTCAATCAATATTTCTTCCACATCACTGATAGGGCCGGTATCGTGCGATACAGGACCAGTACCCTGTGTCCCTGTGAACGACAAACGCACCTGCTTGTGGGCGCGCACCAGCTTCAAGGTGTGCAAGTTGCCGTCATCTAATTTAGTTCCGTTGATTTTCAGCCGCAACTCGTTCTTCCCGGCCGATGCCAGCACTTGTAGCTCTCCTGGAAAAATGAGAAGCTTAAGGCTTAAAGAGAGCGACAAAACGAAATCCATATAAATAAGTGAGGATGGAATCGGGAAGCGGGCATGATTTTATGTATGCATGTGTGGTAACACTTACCAGCGACTAAAGCCAGTACGAGATAATGTTTATCGTCTCCATCATCCTCGTCGTCCACCTCGTTGTTGCTGGCTCCAGCGGGAGACCGGTACAGCAGCAGACCGTCGGGGCTTCCCGCCCGAAACGACAGCCCCAAAGCCGCTTTCCGTCGGAACGCTGGTGAAGGCAGTTCCACGAACCCCTCGCCCTCGAAGATCACTGATCGGAGCGTCTTTAACAAAACATAGGGGTGATCGATTGAAGCAGCAGCAGGGATAACCCAGTGGTTTGGATTTTAGTCTCTCACTGCAGGGATCCGGGTTCAAATTCGGGGACGCACCACGGTCTTTACAAACCTGCAGCCCAAAAGCGGAGGTTTCTGTTAATCTTAATTATTCTTTATCACTACCTTCGTCAATAAAGAAAGCCCTTCCGTATGTTGTCGGTGCTCTAAGTCACTAGCTAGGAATCCTGGAAAATTAAATATCTACTCACCCTGGCAGCACAACCCAGCTCCACTCCGTGCCGCGCGGCCGTGTCCAGCAGATTGTAGCCCTCTCGATCCACGGTGACGGTGCCCACGCAGCCCAGTAACGCCTGCGCGCCCCCAGGAACCCCCGTGCGGGTTCCCGGAGGCACGCCGCCCAGCCAGTAGCGCGCGGAGGCCAGGTCGGGCAGGTCGGCGGCGGCCTGCACGGGCGGGGAGGGGGATCCGAGCGTCTCTTCGCCGTTCACGCGCAGGCTGCCTGGGGAATGCGTCGGACTCTTGGATTTCGAACGCTTTTAGGTGATTACGGAACTTCTGTTTGATCGCAAGATATTGAGACATATTCTGAGGACTCTCGCTATGTTCTTGGCAAAAAATTCGTTCGTTTTCTTATTGCGTATATTGACAGAATGTAATATTACTAGCCTATGACTATAAATAATTAATCGACGTGTTCCTTCCAAAGAAGACCAGTCGTCGATGTGATCCGTGGTCATAAATGCTGAGATCGGTCAGTCTGTGAGGGGTGGCTGTCGCGATACAAAGTCCATTGCCGCGTGAACTTACCAATACGGAATGTATAAAAAAACTGTCATTGCGAAGGTCACACAACCTCTCTCCAGCCCGTTGAAGACCCTGGAGGCCTGCAGGTGCTGCGGGCGCCCGTCGCAGGTGCGCGCGCGCGCCGCTATCTCCAGGCGCGCGGTGGCGTACTGCACGCGGAACACCACGCGGCACTCCACCACCCACACGCTCACGGACCGGTTCTGGGCGACACCGTGGGAATAGTCATATACGAATATGTATGTGGGCGTTTCGGCAATGAGAGATTTTACTTAAATTTCTAATTAAAGAATTTTATCAGACGATCACGTATATCTTTCGTTTGTTAATATTATAAAAAAACTACGTTTGCCGTTATCTGTTTTGTCGCTAATGGAGAATAATTGACCAGTACCATTTTTGTATACTTAACGTACCTACTCGTAAAAAGTTGAATATCGATCACGAGAAAGGTGTTCCTATAAATGTCACTACGACATGAGTTTTATATCAAACATGCATTACACATTGAACACTCACGTTGACAGTGTCCAAAGCCAGGAAGAGCAAGGCGTTGTGATCGCGCGTGCGGAAGGTGAGCGAGAGGCTGAAGCGGCGGCGGTCGGACGGCCGCAGGTTGGAGCGCCGCAGCTCCACGTAGCCGCCGCCCGAGAACCACGCCTGGCCCTGCTCGCCGCGGGACGCGCTGAACCATCTGGAGCCAATTCGATCTATTAATGCGAATATAACGTAGCACCAACTTTTATTATACGGTAAGCTTGCGTGCGAACAGCGAGAGATGCGATAGTGGCATAGTGGATGTTACCGATGCGTCCGGGGCACGCACGTGGCGGGCGCGGGCTGCGCGGCGAAGGCCCACAGGCCGACGGCGCGCTGGTCGGCGGCGAGCGCGTGCAGCGTGGCGGGCAGCGGCGCGGCGCGCTCGCCGGCCCACCACGCGGCCGCCGCCAGCGCGCCGCCGCCCGTCGCGTTGCGCGCCTCCAGCGCCTCGCGCCCCGCGCGCTCCACGCGCACGCGGCACGCGCCCCACACTCTGGTAACACAACTTCCGAATCACTTACACCCTCAGTTTCAGTTAATAAAAAAATACGTCATTTGAGATTCACATGATTGATAACGATCACACAAGAAGGAGTTTTGTAAGCATCTTAATGGTTATCTACGTATTCGTTTGTTATTTGCAACCTTGTCTTAAAACAATCTTAAGTGGCAGTCTGTAACCGTTAACTTACCTTTCCACTTCGATCTTGTACGTGGTATGGTCGGCGTCATCGTGAGTGGGTTGCAGCACTTCCGGGTGGTCGATCACCCCCTCCCCTCCTCCGACGTCCCACGTCAGCCTCAACTTACTGTCGTGCACGGCCAGCCGCATAAAGCGTTCCGTCTCCTGTAACAAAATTAGTATCAGTAATACACCACTACTAGTACCCTGACGGAGGCGTGTTCGGAAACTCCGTGTCTTCGTAAAGAGCAAAATTAAACTCAAAAAATTATACATATTCTTAGAATTCAATTGCGAATAAACACGAATGAAATTCCCGAAAATGACAGCGATAGTACCGGATCGTGTATATAGAGCAGGGTCCCGTTCCTGACGCTGCCGTCGAACGTGACGGTGAGCGAGCAGCGCGTGACGCTGGGCGCGCCCCACACGGAGAAGGCGCGCGCGCAGCCGTTCACGGCCGACCCGCCCTCCGCCTCCGTCGGGGACGAGATGGATATCGATATCTGGAGAAAGAGACGCGAATTATACGAAAAAACCGAACGACTGCCAACAGAAACGAAAACCGGGCACAATGACGTTCACTAGCGAAGGTCCGTCCATTATTGGACAGCTACTGGTCGATGGTACTTAAGATGTCGTTAGCACTCACCGTGGCGGCAGCATGCTTTGCTCGCAGTACTTTCTCTCGCAGGGCACTGATTGCGGGATCGAGGCTGGCGGCTGCGGCGCCGTGCTCGCGCGCGCGGGCCGCCGCCGCAGCCGCCAGAGCCTCCGACACCTCCGCGCCGCGCAGCGTGTTACCACGGATTTGAGTTACTGCGGATTTAACATTTATATTGTACGACGGGCCGATGGATAAATTTGCAAAGTCAATTGTAAAAGTTTTCGACTCTCCAACCGCGACGTCAACGCAGAGAAGACCCGAAAAGGCCAGGCGTATTTTTATTTGTTATTCTTTTACTAGTAGTAATCTTATGCCAGTATGAGTAAGCACAAATGGATATGGTGATGTATCGTCATATTTGCCTACAAATGCTCATACCGTGTTCTTCGGCAGCGCCCAGCGCCGTGTCCCCCAGCCGCTGCAGCGGGGCCAGCTTCCTCCGCAGCTGATATCTCACTTTCCTCCGCAGCTCCGCCGCCTCGTCGTAGAGCGCACGGGACGCCGCGAACACCCGGTCCGCCTGCGCGCTGGCTCCCTTCAGAGACTCCACTGCACTTGAACCGGCGCCTGACGTGCCCGCTCCTTCTCCTACCCGTACAAAAGCGACAAGACATTATAACTTGGTAGGAAATATTCACGCATCTTAATAATCTATTGTCTATTATACTACAACCTAATTGTAACAACGTACCAGAGAATGGTCTTAACGTTTGTAATTGCGAGAGTATCCGTCGTCATCAGTCAAATGATAGAGAGCCCCATGATGAGGTATAACAGTGCATCCTAAGGCTTACCTGCTCCAGCAGCAAGGGCCCTCTCCCTCCAGCCCAGCGCCCGCAGCGCCACGCTCACCACGTCAGTCCCGCGCTCTGCCGCTTCCAACTGACGCTGTAGCTCTGAAACAAAACTTAACGTAGAATTAATGTATTCCACTCCACGTCACTCTTCACAGACGGGACAGGGTCGTTATGGACATGTGACGTTTATAAGCACGTAAGTTATAGCATGACTGCTTTAAGCTTGGAACCTACTGTAATAATGAGGATTCTAAAATAAACACCAGATCTACCTTCAGCCTTCACTAAAACTTCGGTGCCTTTTTTCTTCAGATTTTCCGAAGTTTGCTTTTCCGCTTCGGCAGTTGCCAGCAGCGGCTGCGGCCCCCTGGCCAGCTTGCCGGCCCTCGCCGCGGCGGCGGTGGCCGCGTCGGCAGCGGAACCGGCTTCCCGCACCCCTTCGGCCACTTCGGCCCAGGCGCGAGCCGCCTGCACGCCAGCGGAGGCCACGGCCCGGGTACCTGCGAATAGACTGCCAGAGGAATTTGATTCGTATATGTCGATTGATGTACGGTCATCCTTTCAAATTTGTGATTTGTTTAAATAAAAGGCGACCATTAAGCGAGTGCAACGGTTCTTATGTTTACGAAATGAATATGGTATATTTGAATACAGTATTTTCAGATCTTCAACATAGGCAATGGTTATATTAGGCGTTATTTTCTTAGTTTCAATGGAACAAATTCTAAGGACCTACCTCTTGTATTCTTTCGCCTTCTGGCCCAGTATGGCCACGTGTTTCTCGACGGCATCCAAATACTTCTGTTTATAAGCGGGCGTGAGACTGTATAGGATGCCTTCCTTCTCTTCGGCGGCTTGGATCAAAGTTTGCAGACCGTCGCGGAAGCCCGGGAATGCGATCGCAAGGTTCTGTGTACGGAGCAGCGCCGCCCGCGTGTCCTCCGTCAAGTTGTGAGCCGAAAGGTTCGACATATCCTGCGGGGGGGAGCCGATATTCACACGTATTCGAGCATGTTCAAATAGGTTATTTGATTCTTGAAAAAATATGAAAATACTTTTCACAAAAACTTTTGCAACGTATTGATAAACTTACGTCCAGAAGAATCCGGCACCTCAGTCCGGTGTCTCTCACGGCAATCAATCTCGGCGTGACTCTCTTCTTCATGTCTGCCACCGCGTCGCTGGCGGTCCACACGGCACCGGCCAGTCGGGCGAGGTCCTCCGTTTTGTTCTCCCATTCGTCCAGATCTGTCTGCAATTTCTTGACGCGCTTGTAGATGTCTTCAATCCTATATTTGTATTCGTGGATTGACGTGGATTGTAGGTTTGCCTGGAACAAAGAATGAGGTGAGTGTTGTCATATTTTGTTTTATACGATTCGGATCAATATGTATAGCTGCCAGATTCAATAGGTAGTTTTATGTTGTAGAATAATGAGAAAAAATTAATTACAGCATATCTTGTCAATCAAGGTTTGGCATTTTGTAATTATTTCGGCGATTTCTCTGATAAACTCATAACCATACCTACTAATGAATGAATATAACTTACCGAATCAGACACATCAGTAGCTCCAGCCATAAAATCAACGAGCTTTACTTCTTTTATGCCTTTAAGAAGATGCCTCGCTTCTTTCAGTGCTCTATGCGCACTCAAATGTCTCTCGCCTTGTGCAAAATCATCCAAATTCGCTACCTTTTCTCCTATACTTCTTCTTTGTTTCAAGACCTCTTCCAATGCACTCATACTTTCCAAACTCAAGTATTGAGCCTCCTTTTCCCTTCTGGACGCTTCCGTCTTTATCATGTTCGCTTTCGTAAATAGTCGGTGTTCGGTACCTTCTAATCGTTCTATAGAATTCTCCGAGCTTCTTGCTTGTTCCAAATGTTCCTTAGCCAGCTCTAAACCAGTTCGAAGATTTGAAGTGTTCTGCGAGAATTCATGTAACGCTGGAAAGGGTTGCGGTATTCTGCTAAGTTCGGATAGATCGGCTCGTGCGTGCACATCCGAGGTGAGGCTTTCGATCGAGTCCAGTAGAGTTTGCGTGCAGTTGTCGCAAGCTGTAATACAAATCACATTTACAGTTTTAATTACATTGTTACAAACGACAATATTTTTACGGTTATCTTATTATATTTATGTAACATTGTAGTGTATTGTAAATGACATATAACACAGGATATTACGTAACCAATCTTTATAATATACAAAAGCAATAACGTTCCCCCGGTATGCCACTCTTACGTTTACAGCCGTCCTGGTCCAGGTAGTGCCTGGGCAGCGCGCAGCGGTCGCACAGTGGCCCCGCCGCGTGCGGCCGGCAGCGGCAGTGCCCGCGCGCGTCGCAGCGCGGCGCCAGCGAGCCGCGCGCGTCGCAGCCGCACGCGGCGCACGAGCCGTCCGCCGCGCGCCGGTAGCCCGCCGCGCACTGCTCGCAAGCTTGTCCCGTGTACCCTGAATATGTCCAGATTTATATTTCATGGAACTTAATCTTAGTAAATACAAGATTATAGAATCCAGTTCTCATTTAAAATAGTACTAGATGGTGCTATATTCATTTTAACTCTGTACTAAAAGGTTTTGAGTATACCTACAACTTTTTAGCATATTTAACAGGCACTTTTTATTCGGAGCCGCGCAAGTCAAATGCGAGTAGAAGCTAAGTACAATAATATGAGTAATTTTAGGTTATGCTTTTAAATAACATCCCTAGATAACTAAGACTGTGTCACTGACCTGGTATACAGTGACAGTGTAGACGAGTCCCGGTGAGCGAGCAGGACGCAGCGTTGGATCGTGCACGCGAGGGACAAGGGCAGGGCTGGCAGCCGCCCTGGACGTCCGGCGAGCCGAAGTACCCGTCAGCGCAGCGCTCGCACTGAGCTCCTCCCGTGTTGTTCCGGCAGTTCTATTTTGTATAACAAGAGTTGAAATAAAGGAAAATACTTTCATGACTCTAATTTTGCCAACATTCATAACTAAGATATAACCCAAAACGATATCGCTTTGGATTGAAGATTTCCATGGATGCTAACCAGACAATTTCCAGTATCCTGATCGCACATATCGGCTCGCTCGTGGCAGCGGCACGGCGCGGCAGCGGCGGCCAGCTGGATGACGATGGTGCCGGCGGCGTGCTGCAGGCGCGGCGCCGTCCGCGGCAGCCAGAACCCGGCGGCCGCGCGCTCGCACGAGCCCGACGCGTACTCCCGGGGACACATGCAGCGCTCGATGCCCGGGGCGGGCGCGCCCCTGGCCAGCCCCGGCACGGCCGTCTCTAAGGATACGTTGAGTACTCTGGTGAAATGAAAATTAATTAATTATCATGACATAGAAGAATTAGTGTCTCCGATTTCTAACATAATATCAGTCTAAAACCGTCCTCACTATGTATTTTACTTATTATTCAATTTCATTTTATCATGAAATACTGCATCATTAATGTCACCTAGTAAACTCAAAGTTACGTTAAGTTTCCCATGAGACAGTACGAAGCCTACCTACACAAAGTTAGGTCTTATCATTGGATTGAACAGGAAATGAACAGTATGCACTCACAACACATGCAAAGGCTCATTTCCAGCGGGCTCCCTGGTGGACACTCTAATCTGAATCCTCTCCAGCGCTTGCAGCACATGCATGAGCAGCCCGCGCGACGCGATCCCGCCGCGCCCCCGCACCTCCCACAACGACTCGTGCAGGAACACCGCGTGAGTGCCGTTTACTGCTGGAACTCGCTGGACCAGAGAAAGAGATACAAGAAATAAAGTTTACAGCCAAATGATGTTTTAGTAAGTTGTTAGGGCAAATGTTTCTACAGAGTAGTATTTGTTGAAACAATTTGTGTTTCGGCCTGAAGGATGTGGCCAGTCCATGTGTACGGTCCTGACCGTCGCGGTCCTCTAGAGCGACGACGGATCCTCGAATAGGACTGGTTCTAACTAATATAAACTATATTTATTACAATCATATATCCTTAAGTCCTATTATAGAGATTGCTGGCAGATGTCCGTAGGCGGGAGGGCTATCCGTGACTTCTGCTTGCTGGTTTGCTAATATCTTTAAATCAACGAGAAGCAACAAATCTGCTACACAACGCACCTCATAATAATCCAGCACGATGCTATTAGGCCCATACAGCCGTACCAGCGGGAACCTATTCAACAAGTCGGCAGGTAGAGGCTCGCCTCCTTCTTCCTCGACTTTGAATCTGAGCGCTCCTCCGTAGGATAGAAGGCGGTCGCCCAGGAACAGCTCCCCCAGCTCCACGTACACCGGCACCGGCGGCCAGGGCACCGAGATGGTGGCGTCCGGTGCGTGCGTGTGGATTGCGATGAGAGAATTTTGATCAACCTGTAATATATCAATTTTGAATTGTAAAACCGAAACCGGCGTGTATGCACGAAGAGAGCGATGAATGTAGACGAAGCGCGTCAGGTTTGCAAGGACAGAGATATTTGGCACTCGGTGCTCTCTGCCT